>JARQOC010000001.1:454512772-454727020 GCA_033576535.1 Allobates femoralis
GATGGTCTGGCTCATCCGGAGGGGCTGCTGCTGTGGGCTTTGTTCGTGCCCGAGGCCTGGGATGGGAAAGCTAGGGCAGCGCTGTATAGGCGACCTCTGATGGTGCTGTGCTGGGCCGGTGTGGGGCTGCCAGGCAGTGGTGGTGATCCCTCGTTTCTTCCTCCTTTGGGGTACGTGCCTGGGTGCTGCGATTGTCTTCCTGTGGGTCAGTTTGGTGTTTCATCACTCTGTTTGTCCTGTTTGGCTGGCTCTGCCATCTTGGGTCCCATGCTGCCTGGGCCTGGTAGGCCTATGCTCTGTAAGTACTGGGTGATACTGTGGGATTGGGTTGCCAGGGGTCCCGTAGGGGTGCTGGATCTGTTGTATTGGCGCTTGGTTGGCATGATTATATTTTCTATTGGCTAAGATTGCTATGATTTAGGGCCGATTGCAGGTGAAGGGAGCTGCAGCTCAGGGTTTAGCCTCCTCTGCTCTCCATGGCCAGCCGTCCTCCTCATTCTTGACCTGTCCTCTGCATTCTACACATTCAACCACTGCCTGCTATTACAGATCCTCTCTTCCATTAGTATCACTGACTTTGCCCTCTCCTGGATCTTTTCCTACCTTTCCAACCGCACATTTAGCATCCCCCACTCCCACACGACCTCCTCGTCCCATCCCCTTTTTGTTGGGGTCCCTCAAGGCTCTGTCCTGGGCCCCCTCCTTTTTTTCAATTTATACCCTTGGTCTGGGACAGCTCATAAAGTCCCCTGTCTTCCAGTGTCACCTGTACGCTGATGACACTCAGATCTACCTCTCTGGCCCAGACGTTACCTTTCTCCTGTCCAGAATCTCAGAGTGTCTATCAGCCATATCCTACTTCTCCTCTTGTTTCTTAAAACTTAAACGGATCCTGTCACCTCCAAAACGCCACCTAAGCTACCAAAACATGTCCCTGCAGCAGCCTATCACTAATCTCACACTCCTTTTGTCTCCTAAAAGCATCCTGTGAAAGTGCATAAAAACAAATTAATACTCCCTTGATAGGGATTATAATTAGCAAGGGCTATATTCTTTAGCACTTAGGGCGTGTTCATTATGTGCCCTGTACATCATAAAATCACGCCCTAATGGGCGTGATCTTTTATTCATGTTCTATTCAGGCGCCCTACCTCCTCTGCACAGCGCTGGCTGGGCATTAATGACGCGTTTTGCATCATTTCCGGGTGACGTCAGTACACCCACGCCACTCTTTAGGCTTCAAGCACCGCATTGCGCATGCAGTGCTTGAAGCAGAACACAGTGGCGTGGGTGTACTGACGTCACCCGACCTGAAATTACGCGAATCACGTCATTAATGCCCAGCCAGCGCTTTACAGAGCAGGGAGGGCGCCTGAATAGAACATGAATAAAAGATCACGCCCATTAGGGCGTGATCTTATGACGAACAGGGCACATAACGAACACGCCCTAAGGGCTAAAGAATATAGCCCCTGCTAATTATAATCCCTGATGAGGGAGTATTAAATCGTTTTTATGCACTTTCACAGGATGCTTTTAGGAGACAACAAAAGGAGTGTGACATTAGTGATAGGATGCTGCAGGGACATGTTTTGGTAACTTTGGTGGCGTTTTGGAGGTGACAGGATCCTTTTAATGTAGACAATACCGAACTCATCATCTTTCCTCCATCTCTCACATCTTCCTTACCAGATCTATCTATCACAATAAATTACATCACACTTTTTTTCCCTATACTTGAAGTCCGCTGCCTTGGTGTAACACTTGACTCTGCCTTTTCCTTCAAACTGCACATCCAAGCCCTTGCCACCTCCTGCTGTCTCCAACTAAAAAATATTTCCAGAATCCCTCCCTTCCTCATCCCTCAATCTACTAAACTACTAGTGCATGCCCTCATCATCTCCCATCTCGACTACTGCAACCTCCTCTGTGGCCTCCCTGCTAACACTCTTGGACCTCTCCAATGTGTCCTTAACTCTGCTGCCCGACTAATCCACCTCTCTACTCGTTATTCCTCCACTTTTTGCCTCTGCAAATCCCTCCACTGGCTCCCAATTCCCCAGCGTATCCAATTCAAACTACTTACATAGACTTGCAAAGCCATCCACAATCTGTCCACCCCAAAAATCTTTGAACTAATCTCCCGATATCATCCAACTCGTACTCTTCGATCCTCCAAAGACCTCCTTCTTTTCTCCACACTTGTACGTTCCTCATCTAACCGTCTGCATGACTTCGTCCGAGCATCCCCCATTCTCTGGAATTCTGCAACCCAAAACGTCCGACTGTCCCCCACACTCGGAACCTTCAAGCGGAACCTGATATCCCATCTCTTCAGAACAGCCTACAACCTTCAATGACCACAATGCCACCTCACCACCATCGGACCCGGTGCTCCACCACCATTGGACCTAGTGCTCCACCACTATCGGACCCGGCGCTCCACCACCATCGGACCCGGGGCTCCACCAGAGCAGACCCAACCTATTGTCTCTCTCTCCACCGCCCTGTAGAATGTATGCACTCAAGGGCAGGATCCCCTCTCTCCCCTCTGTATCGGTCTTTCACTGTTAGTTTGTTCATTGTATTTTTAACTTGTTTGTATGTATCCCTTTCTCATGCACAGCACCATGGAATCAATGGTGCTCTATAAATAAATAATTATAATAGTATATGGACCTTTGTGTATATAGGATATGGACATGTATGTGCATAGTATATGTGCCTGTGTATGTATGTATTATATGTGCTTGTATAAAACCCCTGGCAAAAATTATGGAATGACTGGGCTCAGAGGATGTCCATTCAGTTGTTTAATGTTGTAGAAAAAAAGCAGATCACAGACACAAATCTAAAGTAATTTCAAATGGCAACTTTATGGCTTAAAGAAACTGTAAAAGAATTCATGATAAAAAAATGTGGTAGTCAGTAAGTGTAATTTTTTTCAGACCAAGCAGTGGGAAAAAATTATGGAATCACTCAATTATGAGGAAAAAATAATGGGATCACCCTGCATATTTTTATTACCAAAACTAACACCTGCATCAAATAAGATCTGCTCGTTAGTCTGCATCTAAAAAGGAGTGATCACACCTTGGAGAGATGTTGCACCAAGTGGACTGACATGAATCATGGCTCCAACACGAGAGATGTCAATTGAAACAAAGGAGAGGATTATCAAATTCTTAAAAGAGGGTAAATCATCACGCAATGTTGCAAAAGATGCTGTTTGTTCACAGTCAGCTGTGTCCAAAATCTGGACCAAATACAAACAACATGGAAAGGTTGTTAAAGGCAAACATACTGGTAGACCAACGAAGACATCAAAGCGTCAAGACCGGAAACTTAAAGCAATATGTCTCCAACACAGGAAATGCACAACAAAACAAATGAGGAATGAATGGGAGTAAACTAGTCAATGTCTGTGACCGAACTGTAAAAAAATCGCCTAAAGGAAATGGGATTTTGTGATACCAATGTGATAAGAATGGTGTGTGGATGTGGATAGAAAAGGTATAGAACAGGTAATCATAAATAGAATATAGTGATCACAGGCCTTATCATTCATACAATAAATGATCAGTACTGAATTTTTCTTGACATTGTGCTGGTATGGTGAAACCATGAGCTAAGCTGAATTTCTTGAGACAGGAAACCACATCCTGTGACAGGAGACCACATCCTAGGACAGGAGGACAGGAAAACAGATGTATGTATTGCACAACCAGTGACAAGAGGAAGTGAATATCCTGTGGCTGATGGTCACGGTTGGATCATGCCATCAGCGCGTGATCAGGGATAGTATAAATTGAAGCTGGTCACAGTCAGTGAAGTGAGGTAAACCTTTTCAGAGGCCAACGTGGACGCACGACCCTGAAGCAAGCCGTGGTGTTAATCCCTTCTCTCTGATCGTGACCTCCCCGATGACGAAGGTAAAGCAGCTACAATACATGGTAAAAGTATTGATGCTTATTTGCTATAATTAAGTCTAGGTATAATTGATATACTTTGTCTTAAGCCTGTATTCAATTGATGACAATTCATGTGCTACTTTGTAAACAAATAAATGTAATCTTGCTATAGAGAATGTTATCATTCATGCCTGACTTGTAAGTCAGTGAGCGCTACGTAAGTACGGGCTCTGCCCCAATCCAGGTAAATTTAGCAGGACATTAATTGGCGTAGTCGGCAGGATGCCCCACAGTGGGGTATTTTCAAGAACACCTTAATTTTTTAGTAATATTCTCTTATTTGGCATTTTTCCAAATTATTTGGCAAAAGTACCAAAATGTTCAGAAAAAGTAAGGAAGCAGCTAAGGAAACTGTTATGGAGGTTCCCGGTTCAACCGAGGCTCCATATAATATTATAGCACATGAATTGGTCAATTGTGGACTGGCGGAAAAATGGCAGGATATGTTAAAAAATTCTGAACCCTATAATGTTGTTGATGTACTTATAGGGACCCCTGCAAAGGCAGGTGATGTGGTAACCCCTCGATGTTGTGAAGTTACTCGAGGGATCCCTGCTGCAAAAGCAGGGGATGTGGTAACCCCTCGATGTTGTGAAGTTACTCAAGAAGGGATCCCTGCAAAGGTAGGTGATGTCGTAACCCCTCGATGTTGTGAAGTTACTCGAGGGATCCCTGCTGCAAAGGCAGGGGATGTGGTAACCCTTCGATGTTGTTAAAATTACTCGAGAGGGGATCCCTGCAAGGGCAGGTGATGTAGTAGTCTCTCAATGTTGTTGAAATTACTCGAGAGGGTCACTGCAAAGATGATGTAGTAATATTGGGGAAGCGAAACTGGACGTTAGCCTCAGCCTATAGGAAAAATTCTCAGCTAGTTAAGGAAGTGAAGCGCACGTTGGTGTGCAGTTTGAATCAGTTAGCATTTTGTCAGAAAAAAAAGTTTTCAAAGCTGCATAACTTTTAAATTAAAATAGATACATTTGTTTAAGGGATAGTGCAAACACATTGCATTTGTGTATTAACATTTGTTTGTCGAATAATTGTGAGTGAAAGAACGTGACTGGTATGAGACTCCTTGATTGAACTGAATGACCACATGCATGTAATAAGGATTTAAAAATAAAAATCCTGATTGTATAAAGGAGTCCACTTACTCCAATTAGTTGTTATCCCTTGTCAACTGGCATCAGGGATACAACATTTAGCAAGTGAAAAAACACATAGTCACCCTTGTGAGAATGAGATAAGCTGAAACCAAGTATTTTGTTAACATTGCAAAACTAAGCAGAAAGACTGGGAATACACGTAGTCGGGCTTGTCCTGCCTGTGTTTTGCCGGTGGCCTATGGTTGGGCCTATGGTTTTGCAGTAAACGAACTAATATTTGGGGAGGCTGCAAGTGAAGCGATTGTGTTGAATGTTCTGCAGATTTTGTGTGGGTTGTGCATGTTTCAGAAAAGGCTGGTCCGAGGCTCCCTACAATATCATAGCGCTGAAATTGTTACATAGTAGATTAGCTGATGCTTGAAATAATAGGATCAAGGGTTTATAACCCCTCGATGCTGTTAATGTACTCGAGGGGAATCCCTGCCAAGGCAGGTGATGCTATACAGTTAGAAGGTGAAATTGGGTATTAGCTATTTTCTTAGCCCAAAAAATATAAATATGAACAAGGAATAAAATGTTATTTGTTCACTGATTCATGGTTTATAGTTATTGGTTCAGCTACTTGGATTATAGGATGAAAAATAAAATGATTGACAAATTCATAGGAAAGAGATGTGGGGGAAAGAAGTTTGGTAAAATATTGAAGAATATGTCCAAACAACCAAAAATACTCTTTTCATGTTGATGCACATGTTCCTCTTGACTCATTGAAATGTTTGTTTAATTCCCAAGCATATGCGGCAGCCTCAATGTTTGTCGCAGGTACTGAACCTGATAAAGAGAGAGAAATATGGTTGCAAGGTATAGCTGTTTGGACGCATCAGAAAAGTGGACACTTGGGACAAAAAATGCCACTTACAGGTGGGCGCAAGACAGAGGAGTGCCCTTAATTTTAGATGTTATAAAACAAGTCATTGCACAATGTCCCATATGTCAACATTCACAGACAAGGGCAGTACCACATACTGTAATGGGACACATAGGTGAATTGCCAGCTTAGATTTGGCAGATGGATTTCATCGGTCCTCTGCCAGAGAGTAGAAGTTGTAAATCTATCTGCACAGCTGCAGACACATACTCAGAATTGATGGTGAGGTTTCTTTGTAAATCTGCCACCCAGTGGAGTACTTTGAGAACGCGAAAACTGATCACATAGTATTAAGGTACTCCATTACAGGTTTAAATGGACAATGGAGAGATAATTTGAGTGAGGCTCTCCAAATAATTAAGAACAGACCTATCACTGATTACACATAATCTGAGCATACATAAAGTACATGTAGATACACTGATCTATTGGAAATTGAATGAGGAAGCACAAATTCCTTACAGAGCTATCCCAGCAGCTGCAGGACTGGACCTCTACTCAGTAGAGGCAGTGCTCATAGCACCAGGTAAGGTAAGTACCATTTCTACTGGTTTTGCATGTAAGATTCCTAAAGGACATTTTGGTGAAATTGCAGCAAGATCTAGTTTTGCTTTAAAAGGTTCAATAGTAGTGGGAGGTGTTATTGATCCTGATTATCAAGGAGAAATTATGGTTAATGTAGGGGATGAGCCCCTTGTTTTTTTTGAATCATTATGTTTTTATTAGAGTATTTTCAAACACATAACATAACATATTTAAATCAAATGAAATTGGACCCAAACATTGGGTACAGTGGTAAGTCAAGCAGTCAAATAGACAATTAAGTGTGCATCTATTCATTAAAGTACAATAAAAAAAATACAGATTTTGTTGAGACAAACAGGGGGGGGTGGATGAACTTAGGGAAGGTAGGGGAGAAGGGAGGGAGGGGAAAGCAGTTAGCAGGTCGGCTAGGGAACCCAAGATAGGTGGATGTAGTGCAATTAATAACATTACTTAAACTAGCTTCATCATTAGTCGCTTTACAAGTATGTTTAGTTTGTTATTACAACGTTATTATGCTGCGAGCTCACCCATGTGTCCCACCAATTAATGATTTTCGTGCGTTTAGCTGTTTCTGATGATAGGATCAGTTCGTAATTGAAGTGTAGATTAAGTTGGGAGATGACTTCCTGTATAGACGGGAAGGTAGGATTTTTCCAGTATTTAGTTATGCAGTATCGAGCTGCTATAAGTATATTTGAAATAATTGGTCTCAGTCCTCGAGGTAAGTCCTGAATTTCTAAACCTAGTAAGGCCATCTGAGGAGTCAACGTGAGATTGAGTCCGGTAGTAGTACATATCAAATGGTTGACTTGTGACCAAAATGAGCGAATGCCCAGACAATGCCACCAGACATGTGTGGTAGTTCCGACTTCTCCACAGTTTTTCCAGCATAAGTTTTTCCCTGTTCGAGAACCTTTTGTAAAACTGGCAATTTTTTCTGGAGTCAGGTACCATCCGAATTGAAGTTTTTTTGCCTGTTCATGATGGTTCAAGCATGAGGTATAAGAAAGAGCATGGGTTGACGCCTTCATCCAGTCCTCTACAGGTGAGGTGAATGATAGAAGAGCTTCCCATTTCGTCATAAACGGGAGCTTAGACTCAGCTTGTACCTCTGACAAGGCCCTGTAAAAAATGGAGATACCCCTGTTGGCAGCTGATGTTTGTTTAAAAATCGCTATGACCTGCGGGGGACTGGCCAGTGCGTCTTCCATCGGGATGACTATGGATCTGAGAAAGTCTTTTAGTTGAAGGTAAGAAAAGTAGTCAGCGTTAGAAAGACCATATTTCTCCTTCAGAGCTATAAATGTTTGTATTTTGGTATTGAGCAGCACATCTGACAGTTGTTTAGCGCCCGCCCTCCGCCATTTTGCCAGGGAGAAAGCTGGAGAGTCTACACAGCACTCTACAGCCCTCAGAGTTATGTATCTATATAAGCCTTTCAGGAGTAAATGGCTGACCCCAGACCAAACTTCAAGCACTGCTTGCATGGACTTCAGTGGGAGGTTTCCGGGCCTATGGCGGAGGAGGTGCGACTCCAACAAGAGACGAGTTGAATTTTGTGGGGCATACCAGGATTCTATTTGTAGCCACAGAGGTAGGGAGTTTGCTTCAGCCTTGGGGATCCACCATATTTGTGAGATCTCCAGATTAATTGCTCTGTAGTAAAAGTGAATGTTGGGGGCTCCCATCCCTCCCAAGGTGGTAGGTAAAGTTAACGTTGAGGAACCAATTCTATGAGGTTTATTCATCCAAATGAATTTGCCCAAAATGGATTGGAGAAGGTTAAGGATTTTTCTGGGAAAGTGTATAGGGATGCAACGGAGATAATATAATATTTTTGGAAATAGTATCATTTTGGTGATTTGAATTCTGGCAATCCACGATAGCAGCGATGGGGAGTAAGATTGTATCAAGGACCGTAGTTCTTTAATTAGATAATCAGAATTTATTTTAACTATAGTTTTGGTGAGAGAGATTTGGATACCCAGATATGTAAAGGATCGGGAACTCCAAATGAAGGGCAGCGTCCGACGTAAAGTCAATTGTTCGTTAGCTGGGATATTTACCGGGAAAAAGGAGGATTTGGAAAGGTTGAGCTTGTAATAAGATGCTGCTGCGAATTCTTCCAAAATGGACATTAAAACCGGGACAGTTTGTTTTAGATGAGTGCATGTGAATATCACATCATCTGCATATAGATTAATTTTGTGTTCTATAGGTCCCACCCACACCCCCGATACCTCCGCCGTGTTACGCACTATAGATGCCAAGGGCTCCATAATCAGGGCGAAGATCAGTGGGGAGAGGGGGCAGCCCTGTCGTGTGCCATTCGTAATCTCAAATTTTTGAGATATGAAGCCAGAGGCACGGACTAAAGCTGAGGGGGAAGAGTATAGGGACATTATAGAGTCCTTAAATTGTCCAACAATGTGGAACCTATCTAGGACTTCACTGAGGAACCCCCAGTGCACTCTGTCAAACGCTTTCTCTGCGTCGAGTGAGAGTAGTGCACCGGGGGCGCCCCTCTCTCCATGATATCTAGCAGATTTATTAGCCTTCTTGTGGCATCCCTAGCCTGACGCCCTGGAATGAAACCCACCTGATCCTTACCCACGAGGTCCGGTAGTACTCCCATGAGACGACTGGCAAGGATCTTGGCGTACAATTTAATATCACAGTTTAATAGTGCTATCGGTCGGAAGTTACCCGGGGATGTGGGGGGTTTGCCTGGTTTGGGAAGAGTAGTAATAACGGCTTGTAAACCCTCCTCCCTGACCCTACCCGTGGACCGCCAGAACCGAAATAGTTTAGTTAAGTGAGGAGTCAATAGTAGGGGAAAAGAGGTGTAATACTTATACGTATATCCATCGGGGCCTGGAGCAGAATGGCGCTTGGATGTCTGGATGGCTTTTTGAACTTCCATTTCAGTTATGGGAATATTTAGTTGTGCCACTTGTTGGGGGTTCAAAGATGGCAGTGTGGCCTTATCTAAAAATTTACTGATTATTGTTTTTGATGGTTGTGGAGTACATGGGTCATTTTTTAAATTGTATAAAGTTTCGTAGTATGCTCTAAACTGATCTACAATTTTTATGGGGTGTCTTATTTTGGAACCATTTGAGTCCAACAAATGAGAAATTTTTGTGGTGGCCATACGCTTGCGGACACGTCTAGCCAATAACTTTCCCGCTCTGTCTCCCATTGAGTAGAACCGGGCCTTAGATCTGATCATGTCTTTTTGTACTTTAATCAAGAGTGTAGTGCGGAGCTGTCTACGAACCTCTAATAGCTCAGCCGTTAAAATTGGGGAGGGATGGGATTTTTGTTTGTGTTCCAAATTATGAATTTGGGTGGTGAGGGTGGTAACCTTAATGGTGTGCTGTTTTTTCGCCCATGCTGATATCTTTATAAGTTTACCTCTGAGGACAGCTTTGTGCGCTAGCCAAAGTGTCTCTGGGGAAACGTCTCCTGTGTCATTTAAGGAGAAGTATTCTGTAATGAAACCTGATATCTCTTCTAGGTGTACAGGTGAAGAGAGAATATATTCATTAATTTTCCATAGTGTAGTGGGAGATACGGCCAGTGCATCCTCAAATTTTATGGAGATAGGAGCGTGGTCTGTCCATGAGATGGAGCCCACATCAGCTGAGAGGCAGAGCGGGAGCAAGGTACCGTCAGTCAGGATGTAATCAATTCTTGACCATGAGCCATATCTAGGTGACATGTAAGAATAATCTCTCTGTTCTGGATGGAAGCATCGCCAAACATCATGAAGCCCAAATTGCGTAAAAGTCTGTCCCAACTCTGCCCTATATGCTCCAAGTCCAGAGCAGTCCATTGTTTTGTCCGCTGGAGCATTTAAATCTCCGGCTATAATTTTCCTTCCCAATGACTGGGGGAGTAGGGTTTCCAGAGTTTGAGACAGAAATTTAACCTGACCTGTATTAGGGGAATACATGGACATAAGTGAGTAGGTGACATTATTTAATTTGCAGTTAATGAGGATATAGCGTCCTGCTGGGTCTATCGTAGAGGATATGTATTCAAACGTTAATCTTTTATGGATTAGTATAGCCACCCCCGCTTTTTTGATGTCTGCTGTTGCAAAGAAACTATGCGGGTAGTGAGGTGATTTCATTCTGTGTGTATCTGCTGCCAACAGATGAGTCTCCTGCAGAAACAAAATATCATACCTGAGCTTTAGGATTTGTCTCCACGTTAAGGAGCGTTTCTCTGGACTGTTAAGTCCGTTAACATTTACTGAACCGCATGTGATACTCATGGTGGATCATACACATTCACTTGTGGATTACAATCATTACTGTAGGGAGACCAGCCGACCTGTAGGGGGAGGGGAGGGTGGGGGAGAGGGGAGGGAAACACAAGAGGAATAAAAGAACAAATTCCATTAACTGGGGCAACAATAATCACAATCATCAGATAAGTAAACCTTGTGAACATCTTGTTCATAAACCTGTGGCTAGAACCACAGAGAAATAAAAACAAAGAGTGCCAACTGAAACGCACTCACGGGGCAATATTATCCCAGTATTTACAGGGATATGGAGATGAGCAAGTCAGTACAGTGGAGTTTTGGAGTGAAGATAAAGTGAGAGAGCAGGGGGGGGGGAGAAAGTTCTTAGAGTGTGGGTGTTCAGAGAGTAAGAGAGACAAGAGAGAAAAGAGAAGGAGGGGGAGTGATAAGATGTGGTGGAAGGGCTGTATATGCCAAGAGAAGGCACCCTTGGTAGGGGGAAAAAAGGGAGAGAGAGATGTGTTAAGATTTAGAATAAATGTAAGAAGAGGTAAGTGAGATCTGGAAAAGGAATTTAGAGATCTAAACAGGATTGTTCAGAAAGAGAGAAATAAAAGGGACAAGGATAGGTACAGGAACATAAAAGTACTAGAGTTCCTGATCTTCTCCGGGCTATCAAGCTGTATGGACCTGCAGTGGTGTCACACTGTGAACCATTCAGGATCAATTCTGGGTTGTTTTCCTCTTTTCTTCTTTCCATCCCAGCCGATCTGTGGGCCAGGTTTATCAGAGCCCTCCACAGGGGGGGAGTTCATCAGTCCCCATTGTTTCAGTAGTCTTTCTGCATGAACAGGAAGCAAGCAGACATAGGACTTGTCCTCTTTTTTGATGATAAGCTTTGTGGGAAATCCCCATCTGTAAGGGATATCATTATCCCTCAGGACTTTGGTGCAGTGCTGAAATGCTTTGCGTTGAAGTAAGGTTCCAGGTGAAATGTCCTGATAAACTTCAATATGTGCATATTTATCTGGTAGTTCAGGACGAGATCTGAGGGACCTAAGAAAGTCTTCTTTCACTTCAAAATAATGCACCCTTGCAAGAATATCCCTGGGCAGGGAAGGATCCAGGTTTGATGGCTTTGGTATCCTATGTATTCTGTCAATTTTAAATTCTCTGGGGTCTGTGTCTGGTAGAGCTGCAGTTAGGAACCCCTGCAAAAAGCTCCTCAGTTCCTTACTTTGCACATTTTCTTCCACCCCCCTCAGCCTTACATTGTTGCGGCGTGATCTGTCCTCAAGGTCCAGATTTTTGCTTTGGACCTTTGCAATCTGCTCCTCTAGTTGTTCGTTCGTGTCCAGCAGGGCATTATGAGAGGATATGAGCTCTGTGAGCTTTCTTTCTAATGAGTCTGTACGTGAGCCCAGCTCTGCTATTTCACCCCGCACCTCTGCCACCATTTTCATCATGTCGGCGTGAAGAGAAGCTCTGAACTCTTCCAGCAGCTCCCTCATGCTGGCGTGTGTCAGGGGGATCTCGGCAGCCTGATTCCCACCAGCCGCCTCCTGAGATTGTGGACCGCGTTTGGCCGCTCGCGCTGCTCTGGGGGAGGGGGGCGCCATGTTGGGCTCCTGGAGCGCGAAAGGCTGAGGGGCTGAGAAGAAGTCGGATACTCGCCTTGGTGCTAGTCCTGCCACCGGCTTGGTCTTACCCATCGGTGCAGTGAGGGGTCCGGTCTTTTGTGGTGCAGAAGAGATCGCTGTAGCGGGCTCTGGAAGCTGGTAATGGCCGTTTCTGTGCCCGGGAAGTCAGGAGCTCAAAGTTATGCAGCCTCTGCCATTGCCAGTCAGGCCACGCCCCTTTTGTTTTAACAAAACACCAGAGAATAGCTCAGATGCTGTTAATTCCAGTAAATCTGTCTGAGGTGAGAGAAGGAACAGCCCCTACAGAATTGACAGTCAGGGCAGATAAAGGTTTTGGGTCCTCCAATATCACTAATGTGGGGGACAAAATATGGGTACAGAATACCCAAGGACGGCCATCTGAGGCTGAGGTCATTGCCAGTGGCGTAACTACAGAGCCGTGGGCCCCGGTGCAAGATGCACTCCGGGGCCCGTTAGGTGGGGGGGGGGGGGCAGGGTGCTAGCGGTTTTGGCCAGTTGAGGAGCGGGTGCTAGCGGTGTTGGCCGGCGCAAATACCTGCTCTGCCTGCCGGCTTGGTCTAGGTATAATTAATATACTTAGTGTTAAGCCTGTATTCAATTGATGACAATTCATGTGCTACTTAGAAAACAAATACATTTAATCTTGCTATAGAGAATGTTATCATTCATGCCTGATTTGTAAGTCAGTGAGCACTACGTAAGTACGGGCTCTGCCCCGATCCAGGTAAATTTAGCAGGACAGATTTACATACAGAAAAGTCTAAACAAAAGCCATCGTTAACACCTAATCAGAAAAAAACAAGGTTACAATGGCCTAAGGAAAAGCAATCGTGGACTGTGGATGACTGGATGAAAGTCATGTTCAGTGACTGCATTGGGCAAGGTGATGATGCTGGAACTTTTGTTTGGTGTCGTTCCAATGAGATTTATAAAGATGACTGTATGAAGAGAACATGCAAATTTCCACAGTCATTGATTATATGGGGCTGCATGTCAGGTAAAGGCACTGGGGAGATGGCTGTCATTACATCTTCAATAAATGCCCAAGTTTACATTGATATTTTGGACAGTTTTCTTATCCCATCAATCGAAAGGATGTTTGGGGATGATTAAATAATTTTTCAAGATGATAATGCATCCTGCCATAGAGCGAAAACTGAAAACATTCCTTGAAAGAAGACACATAAGGACAATGTCATGGCCTGCAAATAGTCCACGTCTCAATCCAATTGAAAATCTTTGGTGGAAGTTGAAGAACATGGTCAATGACATGGCTCCAACCTGCAAAGCTGATCTGGCAACAGCAATCAGAGAAAGTTGGAGCTAGATTGATGCTGAGTACTGTTTGTCACTTATTAAGTCCATGCCTCAGAGACTGCAAGGTGTTATAAAAGCCAGAGGTGGTGCAACAAAATACTAGTGATGTATTGGAGTGTTCTTTTATGTGTTTGTTTTTCATGATTCCATAATTTTTTCCCTCTGCTTGGTCTGAAAAAAATTACACTTAAGGCCCCATCTCACACTTCAATGTGTCGGCGAACCGACCAATGATCCGACTTGACCTAGATCGCTGGAACGACGTTCAATGATTGCTAGTGAAATGTCACACGTAGAGATATCGTTAACGACGCAGCAACTATTCTGTGACAAGCAAACGATACTCAGCGGCTGGGGTCATCACGTCAGCGTCCTGCTCAGGCATTGTATTTTTGCGTAGAACGCTGTGAGCTGCTGGATGACAAGTTGGCTCTCTACACTCAGTAGAGACCGGTGCGGCTGGGCTTCAATATTGTTAGAGCCCTCAGACGGTCATTGACTGGAATCGGACGGTGAGCTCTTTTGAAGTAACTGTAAGTAAGGGCACGGGGTCAAGTGTGCCATTTATGTCCAGCATCATAGGCTATCATTTAAGATGTAGCAGTGCAGTAGGGAAAGAGGGATGGCAGCAGAGCAGGGGATGGGAAAGCTGGATACTAAGGGAAAGAAAGTCTTTCCTCCGCTTCCAGCTCCTACCTCCTGCTCTGTTACTGAATTTTCTCTCAGCACCCAGATTTCCAATTTTCTAATATCATGGGAAAGGCTACTTTCACATAACGATTTGTGAGGGAGCCGATGCTGTCCGATAAATTCGGACAGCATCGTCTCCCTTCCGATGCCTGGAATCGGATGCCAAATAGGCATCCGATTCCGGCATTAAATCGTTGCCTCCGGTCTTAAAAAAGAAAAAAAAAAAGTTTATGCTCACCTATCCCCGAGGTCCCCGCCGCCTCCCGCCGGCTCCCGGTGTCCTCGCGCTGTCTGCAGAGGTCTTCTTCATCTGTACAGGACCTGCCGTGATGTCACAGTCACGTGACCGCAGGTTACACCATGGTAACCTGCGGTCACGTGACTGTGACATCACGGCAGGTCCTGTACAGATGAAGAAGACCTCTGGAGACGGCGTGAGGACACCGGGAGACGGCGGGAGACGGCAGGGGCCTCGGAGATAGGTGAGCATAAACTTATTTTTTTTTTAACCCCTGCCTTCCAGTTTGGAGCAGTTTTACTGTACTGAGCATGCTCAGTACAGTAAAATCGGGTCCGAGGAGACATCAGATGTTTCCTCGGACCCTGCTCCATAGGGCCCCATGTCAAATTGATCGGACCAAATCGGATGTGCATTAAATGGCATCCGATTTGGTCCGATCCGATTTTGTCCGATTTTATTTTCGGTGCAAAAATCGGAGCATGCTCCGATTTTTGCACCAATAAAAAAAATCGTACAAAATTGGATCGGACCAAATCGGATGCCATTTAGTGCACATCCGATTCGGTCTGATGCCCATAGGGCTGCATGGGGCCCAAAATCGGTCCGATGCTGTCCGATTTTTATCGGACAGCATCAGATTTACAAAATCCGTAATGTGAAAGCAGCCAAAGCTGGCTGCCGAGGGAAAGAGACAAGTCTGTCAAATAATTATCCCATACCCCAAAGTGTCAGCGCCCTGGCCCTGTACCCTAAAGTGTCACCGTCACTAACCTGTACCTTGAGTGTCTGTGTCATTATCCTTTACCCCAGCATCAGTGTCATCCTGTACCCACTGTGTCAGTGTCATTATCCTAAACCACTAGTGTCAGTGTAATTATCCTGCACCTCCAGTGTCAGTATCATTATCCTGAACCCCGAGTGTCCGTGTCATTTAGCTGTACCCCAAGTGTCATTATCCTGAACACCGAGTGTCAGTGTCATTATCCTGAACCCTGAATGTCTGTCATTATTGTGTACCCCAAGTGTCAGTCATTATCCTGTACCCCAATGGTCAGTGTCATTACCCTGTACCCCCAGTGTTAGTATCATTATCCTGCACCACAAGTGTCAGCATCATTATCCTTTAACCCAGTGTTATTATCTTGTACCCCCAGTGTCAGTATCATTATCCTGTACCCCAGTGTCAGCATGATTATACGTGATCTTGTCATGGTTTGGCAGTATTTATACCTTGGATGTGGTAGTATTTGATCACTATCTGGTGGCATTATGTGCTCTGGTCATAGTGTAACGGCATTTGTTCCTTGTATGTGGTATTTAGTGGTGAGCGAATATACTTGTTACTATTCGTTACTTGCACAAAAAGTAAAGTATTCACGACACTTGTTACTCGGTGAGTAAGGGTACGGACACATTGGCGTGAAAGTCAGACGACTGCAATGCGAGCTTTTCTCGCATTGCAGTCAGACCAATGTTTCTCAATGTCCGAGAGCACATTTGCGAGTATCAGGCGTTTTTTTCTTGTTCAAGAGACGAACAAGAAAGCAGTCGCAACATGCCACGACAGTACGCGATTCACGCTCGACACTCGCCAATGCAAGTCTATGGGTCTGACAAAGATCACGGACAGCACAGAGACAGCGTAGGGAGAGCGATTTTTAACATGGTGTTTCTCGCTGGAAAAAGACCAGACAGGATAGGAAAGAATAAGTAGATCGGGTTCACCTGTCTCCCGCTGCTACTTCCGGGGCCGCCTATTAAGCTAATTACATATTCATTGCACTGTCAGACAGCCAATCAGAGGAGTTCATACTGTTTGACAGCTTCTGTGATTGGCTGTTGTATTCAGACTGGATTTGCTTATTCTGGACAGTGATTCTGCTTGGTTGGCGTACACATTAGTGTAGGGCAACCAACCTGATGTTACATGGTGTGAAATAAGTAAATATATGTATTAAAAGAAAAAAAAAGCGTGGGACTCCACAGCAATTTTAGGTCTAGCCCGATTAAAGCAGACAGCTGTGAGCTGCCACCTCAGCTGCCTAATTTTCCCTTGGCTGGCAAAAAAAAATGCGTGGGCTTTGCCCTATTTTTCATTGCCAGCCAAGGTAAAATTAGGCAGCTAAGGGCTGGGCCCATTGTTATAGGGCCCCCATGCTAAGGAACAAAAGCCCACAGCCGCCCCTAAAAATGATGCATTAATAATATGCGCCATTTCCAAGCGCCTTGCCAGGTTCTTCCAGCGGCTCTGGTGGCAGCGGCACTCTGGGTAATAAAGGGGTTAATACCAGCTTTGTTATACAAGCTGGTATTAAGCCCGAGATTCTTTTTGTTTTTTTAGAATTTTTTATTTATTCCTTTTAATAAGCATAACAAAACAGATTAAGTCAGCATAAAATCTCGTATGTACAGGACAGGCCGCTTCCAGCAGTCTCTATAGTGGGACAACCAGATATTGGCACAATCTGTTTTTAAGGCACTCAACGGCCAGACAAAAGTGTAATGAACCTGATACACTTCACGTAACAGCAATACAAGCATCCACCACACCGGGTCAATAGAGGGGAACATTTTATACAGGCGCAAGGGAACCCTGTACCATCGGGTGAGTAATTTATAGTTTGCCTCCTGCAGCTGTGAACTGATTGATGTGTTATGTGCCAATGTATATATTCTAGATCTCTGCTCCAAGCTCAGTTCCATCCCCAAATCCGCCTCCCATTGCAGAATGAACGGAGGTGCGGGCAAAACCGGGGGAGATAGCAAGAGTGCGTAAATCTTGGAGAGGGCATGAGTATGGATCACCCAGGGTTAAATGGGAACTTTGGTATCTGGGCCCTGCTGTAGTCGGGATGTCACTGATGGCCTGCCCAGACCCGTGACCCTGGTGATCAACTGAAAAGGGGGTTAGGGAATGATGATGAGGAAAAAAATATAAAAGTTTGTCGTGACACCACGTGCAGATTCTGGTGATGGTCAGTACTTCGGGGAAGATGATACTGCAGCTTGGATGGAGCCGCTCCCTGCAGGTGGAGCTGAGTCCCTGGGGCAGACCAGCACTGATGGTGGTGGTGCTGGATGTGTAGATAATTTGGGTTGGAAGCAGGGTATTGGCCTTACTGTCCGACAGCTAGAATAGTCTCTATAAGTGGGCAGGGTCAGGGGTAGAGGAATAGATACACACACCAGAGATTGTTTCTTTACCTTTTACAGGTGGAATTACAGGTAAAATTCCAGTACACTACCGGGTGTTCAGGTAGCACATCTGGATCTCCACAGTGAGTGGGTATAAGGCCTCCTCGTCTCTTTTCCCTTGTGTGAAGCCCCTGCCCTGTATGGAACCTGGCTGGCCTCCTCTGCTCTCCTCTCACCTGTGCTGTGTTGGGTGACCCTCGTTGGACTGCCGCTACATACTTTCTTGCGATGCCTGGCTCCCTTGTTGGTGACTTCACAGATGCCCGGGAGAATAAAGTCTCCACGGATAACCGGTATTCTCTGCTGGGCTGGTGCTCTCCTGCAGACTCGGACTCCGGTGTCCAGGGTGCTTTCTGGAGTGAACCATAACGGCTCCTCGGTCCCCAGGCTGCTACTTCTTCGTAGCTCCTATGTCTCACCTTCGACCCCACTCTTGGGTCCCTGCAATAGCTAGGCAGTTGGCTGTTTGGTTGTCTCTGGCTCAGGCCTAGCGCAGCTCCGACCAGGACGTCTTCACAGTTCTCCTAGCGACTGCACACTCTGTCTAACTCCGCCCCCAGAACCAGTATTTATAGGGGATCTTGCCTAAGAGCAGCAAGTTGAGCTCCCCCTACTGGGTTGGGGTGGAAGGTGTTGTTTGTACTGTGTACCCACTGTGGAAATCCATCCATGCTAAAGGTGAGCCTATGGTTACCTGTGTGAGCAGGGCGCCACATTTTCCCCTAGGTAAGGGCAGTACTCCCGGACTGAGAAACATTTTTGGTTAACAGTGAAATAACAATTTTCAACAGCAACAATGATTGGTAACATATGTACGGAGTTTCAAAAATTTACAAAAAACACTAAAAAAATGGTAAAACAAGTGCAGTCCATATGGCGTTAGTCCATCCGCTGCAGGCTGAAAAGTAAGTTTTTGTCACAACCAGTCCTGTGACTATCGTCCTTTACACTGTGTTCCAAATTATTATGCAAATTGGTTTTAAGTGTCATAGGGTTTTATTTTTATTTTTTTTCAGTGAAACCCATTGATGGTATTGTGTCTCAGGGTTCTTTGGATCATTGAAATCAATCTCAGATATCTGATAATTAGTTTGGCAGGTGAGCCCAATAAAAGGAAAACTGGGTGTTCAACAATATTAAACAGACCACAGTTTTCAAGTAACATGGGAAAGAAAAAGGATGTCTCTGCTGCTGAAAAGCCACAAATAGTGCAATGCCTTGGACAAGGGATGAAAATATTTGATACTGCACGAAAACGTAAGCATGATCATCGTATTGTGAAGAGATTTGTGGCTGATTCTGAGCACAGATGTGTTCGTGCAAATAAAGCAAAATGAGGAAGGTTTCTGCCAGGCAAGTTCATCAGATTAAGAGAGCAGCTGCTAAAAAGGCCTTACAAACCAACAAACAGATATTTGAAGCTGCTGGTGCCTCTGGAGTCCCTCGAACCTCAAGGTGTAGGATTCTTCAAAGGCTTGCTGTGGTGCATAAACCTACTATTCGGCCACTCCTAAGCAGTGCTCACAAGCAGAAACAGTTGCAGTGAGTCCAGATATACATGAAGACTAATTTTCAAACAGTCTTGTTTACTATGAGTGCCGAGCAACCCTGGATGGTCCAGATGAATAGAGTAGTGGATGGTTGGTGGATGCCACCATGTCCCAACAAGGCTGCAACGTCAGCAAGGAGGTGGAGGAGTCATGTTTGGGCTGGAATCATTGGGAAACAGCTGGTAGGCCCCTTTAAGGTTCCTGAAGGTGTGAAAATGACCTCTGCAACGTATATAGAGTTTCCAACTGAGAACTTTCTTCCATGGTACAAAAAAGCAAAAACGTGCCTTTAGGAGCAAAATCATCCTCATGTGTGACATTGCACCGTCTCATGTTGCAAAGAATACCTCTGTGTCATTGCCTGCTATGGGCATAAAAGGAGATAAACTCATGTTGTGGCCACCATCTTCCCCTGACCTCAACCCTATAGAGAACCTTAGGAGTATAATCAAGCAAAAGATCTATGAGGGTGGGAGGCAGTTCACATCAAAACAGCAGCTTTGTGAGGCTATTCTGACATCATGCAAAGAAATACAAGCAGAAACTCCCCAGAAGCTCACAAGTTCATTGGTTGCAAGAATTGTGAAGGTGATATCAAAGAAGGGTTCCTATGTTAACATGTAACTTGGCCTGTTAGGATGTTTTGGAGTTAAATAGCTTTTTATTTCAGTGAATGTGACCTCCTAATGCTGCAAATTCAACGAATCAGCATTTTCAGTTCTTTCAAACATATCAAATGTTTAGAAACTCTACCGTGCCTAATAATTTGGAACAGTGCATTTAGAGTTTTTTAAATTTTGAAGATTATACTGATTATACTCTTATCATTGGGAGGTTTCTTCAATAAAATTCGATGTATACTCTAATGGGTGATGACTTTTATTACACTGACTGTCCTTTGCACCAACCATTTAGGAAAATCAGAAAAAAAGAACATTTGCATAATAATTTGGAACACGGTGTAAATTGATGAAACAGGGGAGAAGGCAGGGAAATTGTCTTTTAAGAGTCTTTACAGCATAGTCTCAGTAAGCTCTGGGTAAAAGTGGTTCAAAGTCTTTCAAAAATTTCAACAAAGGGGGCGTGACCTGGTCATGGAGAGGAGAGGAAGCTAAAATCAGAGCTCCTGCTCCCCTCGCCTAACATCGGCCTGATATCCAAGTAATCACAGCAACGTCCACATAACTATGCCAGCCAAATGCCAGACCAACCGACCCAGCACCACCCTGAGCCCTCCAGCACCATCCAAATCCATCATTACCTGGTATATGAGGAGCTCAGGCCGACCAGCCCTAGGCCGCACGAGACTCAAGATGGCGGATCCAGCTGGACAAAAGAAGCATGGAGACTGCAAGGGGGCAGCAAGCAGACCCACAGGACTCACAGGACTGGAAGAAGAGCACCCAGGCAGAGGCCCCAGCGAAGGATTGCAGATGCCCAACAGCCCCATACAGACCCGAGGCAGCACAACCGGGGGCCGGTCATACAGCGCAGCCCTGACCTCAGCAGCACGGGACCCCGGCACACAGAGAGCTTCCGATGGGGCAGGAGAGACGGAAGAGATCCGAAGTGTGGGGCCCACAGAGATAAGGAATGGGAGCCCGCTGCAGCCAGACAGCCCCACACTGAACCGACATGACGCTGCCAGGTGCTGGCCTGAGGTCACCGGCGCAGGCCCTGGGCTTACACGCTTGCGGCGCCACATCCAATGCAAGAGCGGCGGAAGACCGCTGATGCACGGGGCCCGCAGAGAGAAGCGGGAGCCCACTAATTCATGGCAGCCTCATGCCGACCCAGCGCGGAGACGCTGGGGACCGGAGGCGCAGCGCCGCCCTAACCCCAGACATGCGGGAGCCCGGAAGCAGCGACAGGGTGAGAGCAGAGGCAGAGGGAGATCGCCGGAGCACAGAGCCCGCGGTGAGAGGAGACAAGAGCCTGCCGATGCCAGACAGCCCTGCACCGACCCAGCACAGGACCATAAACCACTGGAGAACGAAGGTATAGCGCCGCCCAGCCCCCATCAGAGCCAGGCCCCAGGCACACATGGTCTCAGTCCCAGCAGTGACGGCTCCCCCAGAGGAGCAGAAGGGGCAAGCAGGCACCAGGGCATCGGGCAGGCAGGAGGGAGAAGCAGAAGATCGCTGCCCCCCACGCCACCCACCAATCTTACCCTGACCCAGCATAGTGGCACCGGGCCCTGGCTCCACAGCACCACCCTGACCTCACCACCAAGGACCCCCCGGAACAACGAAAGCAAGCAAGCTCCTCAGCAGACGAGGGGGTCCCCCAGAGAGGGAGAAGACCAAGCAGACAAGGTAATAGGCTCTCAGAGCCTAACACCCCCCACAGATCCCGCACAGATCCCAAGAGCACTAGGGCCTAGCAAACCCCCGACCCCAGGCCCAGCCAGGGACCATAGCCCACTAAAGACGCAGCAGGGAGGCATGGGGAGCCCAGATAGGAACGCACCCAGGGCCCCAATAGGCATCGCACTGACACATATGGCCACAGGCGGCCCCAACCCAGCCCAGATGTCCACTGAGCCATCTACACCAAGACGCCCAATAGGCCCCAATATACCCATCTCCAACAGCCCCACACATCCAGGGCACCGAACCACCGGGCAAGCACCCGACAAGGGACTATGGGACGACATATGGGCCCGCATGCAAACGATCCCAACCAGGGAAGAGATGGAGGGGTTCGCCCTCCGGATGGAGGCCTCCTCTAGGGCAAAGTCAGCCGCCCTGAGGGGGGAGGTCCAACAGCTAACGGCCCAAGTCAAATTCAACGAATCCACGATAGAGGCCCTGTCTAGTGTCTAGAGGCCCTTGAATGACAAGTCTCTGCCCAATCAACCAAGTTTGACCAAATGCTTGACCTGATGGAAGACCTAGAGAACCGCGATAGGCGGAACAATATCAGGGTCCGTGGACTCCCTGAGTCCACACCAACAAAAGACTTAGACCCCACCCTCCGCAGGTTCGTCAACTTTGTACGCAATAAGCTAGAAAACACCCCACTTGAGTTAGACAGAGCCCACAGATCATTAGCACCACCCCCACCACAAGACGGCAGGCCCAGGGACATTGCAGGATCCACAACTTCAGAGCCAAAGAAGATATATTGGCCAGAGCCCGATCCCACGAAACTCTATCTTTCAAGGGCCACCTGATCCAACTAATGCCAGACCTGTCCCGACACACACTACAAAAACGCAGGGCCCTTAGACCACTACTGGAGGCTCTCCGCAACAATAACATCCCCTACTCAGGGGCTTCCCCTTTCGCCTCCAAGTACGCAGGGATGGGCAATCATTCTATGCCTCCCACCCAAGAGACATCCCTGCATTCCTGGAACACCTAGGGATCCAGGCAGTCACCATTAACATTGCAGACTGGCCAGGAATGCCTGGCCTGGGAGAAGTATCCCGAGCGCCAAAGGAACAAGGAATAGGGAAGGGGAGGGGAGGAAGCACCAGCAGACAGAGACCAAGAGGGGGGGACCCCAACTGCCCCGGCACGGGTCGTCCCCCAGGCCGCCACCTAATCTAATACCAAGAAGGAACCCAGCCCGAAACAAGGCCCAAAAAACTGGACAGGCAACCGAACACGAACACATGGACCCCCCCCACCTGACACAAGGGATTCAACACCCAGCACTGAGTACATAACCAAACTTTACCCCCAGCACATTTTTGTTTTGACCGCCCTCCCCCCCTCTTCGTTTTCGTTTTTTGTTTTGTATTTATATATATATATTTTTTTCCATTTTCTTTTTTTATTTTTATTATTATTGTTGTTATGTTTTTTTTTTGTGTGTTTTTATTCTCCTTTTATTTTCTTTCTTTATGGTTATGGGACTTATGTCCCCTTTCCTCGCTGTCCCCACTGCTGAGCCTCCCACCCCTCTGAAGGTGCTTCGATCCCCCATTGATCTATTTCCTCATGTGCTCTTAACCACAGTAGATGTTGCCGTCCACGTGATGCGTTTTTCTCTCCCCCACTCTCTTCTCTTCACCCCCCACTTTATTTATCCTTCCCTATCTCCCCCTCCACCCCCTCCCTCCACTTCATCCCCCTTCCCCCCTCATCTCTCTAATTTCCCTATTTCTCCCCCACCCTTTCTCCCTTCTCTCCCCCTCCCCTTCTCCCTTTCCTCCCCCATACCGCCCCACCTGTCCACCCAGCCCCTCCCCCCTCTTTTAAATAAGCTACCACCTCTCCACGGTTTAGGTTCTTATGTACAGTCATATGAAAAAGTTTGGCCACCTCTCTTAATCTTACTCTTTTTTTTTTTTTGTTTAAAATTGTTTTTTTGCAACAGCTATTTCAGTGTGATATATGTAATAACTGATGGACACAGTAATATTTCAGGATTGAAATGAGGTTTATTGTACTAACCGAAAATGTGAAATATGCATTATTTCAAAATTGACAAGTGCAAAAGTATGGGCACCTCAACAGAAAAGTGACATTAATATTTAGTAGATCCACCTTTTGCAAAAATAACAGCCTCTAGTCGCTTCCTGTAGCTGTTAATGAGTTCCTGGATCCTGGATGAAGGTATTTTTGACCATTTCTCTTAACAAAACAATTCCAGTTCAGTTAAGTTTGATGGTCGACGAGCATGGACAGCCCTCTTCAAAACATCCCACAGATGTGCAATGGTATTCAGATCTGGGGACTGGGATGGCCATTCCAGAACATTGTAATTGTTCCTCTGCATGAATGCCTGAGTAGATTTGGTGTGGTGTTTTGGATCATTGTCTTGCTGAAAGATCCATCCCCGGCATAACTTCAACTTTGAAACTGATTCTTGAACATTATTCTCAAGAATCTGCTGATACTGAGTGGAATCCATGCGACCCTCAATTTTAACAAGATTCCCGGTGCCGTCATTGGCCACACAGCCCCAAAGCATGATGGACCCTCCCCCAAATTTGACAGTGGGTAGCAAGTGTTTTTCTTGGAATGCTGTGTTTTTGTGGCGCCATGCATAACGCCTTGTTGTATGACCAAACAACTCAATCTTTGTTTCATCAGTCCACAGGACCTTCTTCCAAAATGAAACTGGCTTATCCAAATGTGCTTTTGCATACCTCAGGCGACTCTGTTTGTGGCGTGCATGCAGAAACGGCTTCTGTCGCATCACTCTCCCATACAGCTTCTCCTTGTGCAGTGTGTGCTGTATTGTTGACCGATGCACAGTGATACCATCTGCAGCAAGATGATGCTGCAGGTCTTTGGAGGTGGTCTGTGGATTGTTCTTGACTGTTCTCACCATTCTTCTTCTCTGCCTTTCTGATATTTTTGTTGGCCTGCCACTTCTGGCCTTTACAAGAACTGACCCTATGGTCTTCCATTTCCTTACTATGTTCCTCACAGTGGAAAATGACAGGGTAAATCTCTGAGACAACTTTTTGTATCCTTCCCCTGAACAACTATGTTGAACAATCTTTTTTTTTCAGATCATTTGAGAGCTGTTTTGAGGAGCCCATGATGCCACTCCTCAGAGAAGATGCAAGTAGGAGAACAACTTGCAAGTGGACACCTGAAATAGCTTTTCTTATGATTGGATACACCGGGCTATGAAGTACAAAGCTCAATGAGGTTACCAAACCAATTTAGTGCTTCAGTAAGTCAGTAAAAAGTAGTTAGGAGTATTCAAATCATGAAAATCAGAAGGGTGCTCATACTTTTGCACCTGTCAAATTTTGAAATAATGCATATTTCACATTTTTGGTTAGTACAATAAACATAATTTCAAACCTGAAATATTACTGTGTCCATCAGTTATTACATATATCACAATGAAATAGCTGTTGCAAAAAAACAATTAAAAAAAAAAAAAAATAGTAAGATTAAGAGGGGTGCCCAAACATTTTCATATGACTGTACATACTGTCCCTCCCCCATGTTCTCTCTCACCCCTCCCCCTTCTTTCCTCCCCCTCCCCCCTCTTTCCCCCCCTCTCTCCACTCCCCCCTTTCCTCTCCCCTCCTATACTGATCAGTCTTCTCTTAGCCCCCCCCTTAAAAATGCTTTCATCCCATCTCACCCGAATTACCTCTCTCTGTTATTAACTACAGTCGATGTTGCTATATTGTGCTTTTACATTATGCTTTTATTGTTTTTATTTCTCTGTCCCTTATCTTCTATACCTAACCATGCTTTGTATAGTAGTGCCTAGATGATTTATTTTATTTTGTTTATCTTTTGTTATGTTGCTACACCACATACATGTTAGAGGCCCAGGCGAGGGGAGTTCCCACTCAGCTTGGAAAGGCCACATCCCAAGTAGGACCCAATTGCCACAGACAGGCGGGGAAACACACATTCCTACACCACGCACCTAGCTGACACCGGAACCCGGGACCAGCTGCACACACGAACCCACCAACCCCCTAGAGACACCACACACACACCCCCCCACATCCATTCCCACCATCCCCCCGCCTCTACCAACCCTATACGTTTGTACCCACCCCCACCACCCCCCGACTGCCCACCCAGACACCACGAAGGCCATGCCCAACCCAAACTACGCGTAAGCTTCCCCGGGAGACACCTCACAAGATGGCCAACCTAAAAATTGGGACCCTCAATGGGAGAGGTTTTAACACCCCCCCAAAACGCTCCCAGATCCTCTACGATATGCATAAGCAGCGGACACAGATAGTGCTACTCCAGGAGACCGGCTCTATGCCAAACCTCAAAAACAAATACTACCCAGTGTGGCTACACAGCGCCAGCAGTGAATCCAGATCAAGGGGAGTATCAGAGGCAATCAACAAAAACCTGACCCATACAATAGTCGACTCCCAACTCGACCCGGGAGGACATTACATTTTCCTCAAGATACGTATAGCCAACTCCCAATAGGGACCAAACCAAGGTTGGTGGGTACTCCTACTCCGTCTCGCTGAATTCGCCGAAGGGACGACGATAATAGGAGGCGACTTCAACTTTACCCTAGACCCCACCATAGACTCCACGTTAGGTAGAGGTGCCATCCCCAACACACGTCTAAGGGCCTTCAAAAAACTGCTCCACACCCTCCAACTCATCGACATATGGCGGATTCTTAATCCCCACACGAAAGATTACACATACTATTCCCATGTACACAACTACTCCTACAGCCGCATCGACATGTTCCTGGTGAGTCATGGTACACTAGCCTGGAACCCCACGGCCCACATTGGGGACACCCTCCTATCAGACCATGCCCCAACATTTCTGACCCTGACACTACCAGACACCTCTCAAAGACCATGGACCTGGAGACTCAACAGCAACCTCCTGAAAGACAACACCTGCCTGACGGAGCTGAAAAAAGACATAGAGACATTCACCTAGGTCCACAAACATGACACGACCACACAGCCCATCAAATGTGAAGCCCTGAAATTTTGCCTGAGAGGAACGCTCATAAAACACGGGGCCCGACTCAAGAGAAGCAGAACTGAAAAAATCAATGACCTTCTATCCCAAATCCACAGCTTAGAGACAGCCCACAAACTGACACTGGCACGTCAGACTTACGGTGAGCTCACCCTAAAACGGCAGGAACTCAAAGGAATATTAAACCAAACCTTTAAAGGGAACCAACTGTAATGTACAATAATTAGATCTGCCTCTTTAAGAAAACTAGGCTGTTGTATGATGGGTAAGGAGAAGGAGGAGGAGAGTTAAGTTTTGGTTTCACTTTAGAACATGCTGCAGGAAAAGACTGTTCTGATATATGATGGAGAAAGATAGAAGACAAGAATAAAGTACAGTTAAAGTTTACCCTTGTGAATGCCTCATATCGTGTGGACATTACAACTGGCGACGAGAATGGGATGATATAACCACCGGCTGCAGTGAGTACTGATCCCTATTTACTGCTTCACACACCAGCATCACTGAGAGACTCTATCATGGCTGAATACTTACACAGTTTCCCACAGTTTGATATGACTGATGCTACTAATCTCTCCCATAACTGGAGAAAATGGCTAAACAGATTTGAGAACTTTCTAGAAGCCGTGGACATAAAAGAGGAGAAACGAAGGAAGGCTGTACTCTTACATTGTGCAGGTTCAGGAGTCTATGATGTATACAGCACATTACCTGCAGCCGAGACAGACACATACAGGAATTGCACCAAAGCTCTCACTGACTACTTCAATCCCAAACAAAATATCAGATATGAAAGATACAAATTCAGAATTGCTAAGCAGCTCCCAGAAGAATCCATAGACACCTATGTCACCCGGCTGAGAGAGCTGGCACATGGATGTGCATTCACAGATGTAGATGATGAAATTCTTACCCAAGTAATTGTCACCTGCTCATCCAATAACATAAGGCGCAAGGCTCTGCAGCAGGATCTCTCTCTACATGATTTACTCAAAATGGCCCGCGCTATAGAAACAGCAGATCATCAGGCTACTGCAATGGAGAGTGGGGATCATTTACATGTGCATAATCTCAAGTATAAGAATGCCCAAGACAAGCAAACCCCAAAACAGAGGAAATGCTATAGATGTGGACAGGATTTCCCTCACCACCTGAACAAATGTCCAGCTATAGGACAGACATGCAGTAAATGTGGAAAAGGGAATCATTTTGCAGCTGTCTGCAGGTCAGCACAATACAAGTCTTCTCTGCCTCTGACAAAGCCCGCAAATATAAAAATGATAAATCAGGACACAGAAGAAATGTCCGGGACGGAAAACTATGTGTTCACCACTTCTGCCACTGGCTCCGTACAGTCTCCCTGCATCACACTCCCACTCTGCAACACCAATATCACCTTTACAATAGATACGGGGGCTTCAGTGGATATTATAGACAGCACTGCATACGAACAATTGAAAAATAAGCCAGTTTTACAGCAAGTGAACACAAAAATCTTCCCATATGGATCTACAACACCTCTAGCCACAAGAGGACAATTTGACACGGAAATCAGCTATAAAGAAAACAGGCATAAAACCACTTTTCACACATTACAAGGATCGGGAGGCTGTCTTCTCAGCTATCACACTGCATTGAAGCTAGGTCTCATCCAGATTATTCATACCATAACTGACCCAGCAGACATGGATGTACAGGCCATGGTAAACAGTTTTCCCTCCTTATTTAGTGGTTTGGGGAAATTAAAGGACTCTCAAATACATCTTCATGTGGACGACAGCGTTCGTCCGGTAGCCCAACCACATAGACGCATTCCTTTTCACCTGAGAAAGAAGGTGGAAAAAGAACTTCAATTCCTCATGGATGAGGACGTCATTGAAACTGTTACTGGTCCCACTCCGTGGGTCTCTCCACTTGTGGTAGTTCCAAAACCAAAGACTCCAGAGCAGGTGAGACTGTGTGTTGACATGCGCCTACCCAACACCGCTATCCAGAGAGAAAGACATATCTCACCCACGATTGATGACATCATTCATTTATTAAATGGAGCGACCGTCTTTTCAAAGCTCGACCTCAAAAAGGCTATCACCAATTAGAACTGAGTCCAGAATCCAGATACTTAACAACATTTTCCACACATGTGGGCCTCAGAAGATATAAAAGATTGACTTTTGGAGAAATTTTTCAGGATGCGATAAGGAGCGTCATTCAACACGTTCCAAATGCCTTTAATTACAGTGATGACATACTGGTGTTTGGTAAAACTCAAGCTGAACATAATCGTGCTCTATACAACATCTTTGAATGCCTGCTCTCTGCTGGACTCACTTTAAACAAAGAAAAGTGCGAATTTGATAGAAGTTCATTAGAATTCTATGGTCACATCTTCTCGGAAAAAGGAGTACAACCTGACCCTAAGAAAGTAGAATCCATCAAGACAGCCTCAATTCCACAAACTGCCAGTGAAGTACGCTCTTTTCTTGGAATGGCAAGCTACTGTGCTAGATATATTCCAAATTTTTCAACTATCAGCAGTCCATTAAGAGAACTTACAAAGCAAAATTGTGTTTTTCAATGGTCCAAAGACTGTCAGACCTCTTTTGAAGCAATTAAAAATGAACTTTGCTCAACCACTACCATGGCTTATTTTGATCCGGCACTTCAAACCGAATTAATTGTGGACGCCAGTCCCGTGGGGCTGGGTGCTATCTTAGCACAATATAAGGATAATAATCAAGATCCTCACATCATTTCTTATGCAAGTAAAAGTTTAACAAGCACTGAAGAGAAATATTCACAACCTGAAAAAGAAAGCTTGGCAGTTGTCTGGGGATGTGAACACTTTCACTTATTTCTCTATGGAGCTCCCTTCACCATTGTCACTGACCATCAAGCACTCCTTACAATCTTTGGAAATCCCAGAGCTAAAATGCCTGCACGCATTGAAAGATGGGGCCTACGTCTACAGGACTATAACTACAAAATTGTTCACAAACCTGGAAAATACAGCAATCCGGCTGACTATCTTTCAAGACATCCTATGAATGATGCCTCACCTGAGCGATCCTCTATTGAAGAATACATACGCTTCATTACAGCTCATGCAGTGCCTAAAGCACTCTCTATTGATCACTTTGTGAATGCAACAACAAGTGACAAGACGCTATGTGCCTTAATACAAATCATACAAAATCGAAGGTGGCATGAAATTCAAAAAGAAAAATTTCCCGACTCTGAGATTGATCTGAAAGAATTAAAACTATTCTCAAGTGTACGGGATGAATTATCAGTCACTGAAGAACACCTCATTCTTCGAGGTACCAAACTGGTTGTACCTAAGACTTTGCGCAACTTAGTCATACAGATCGCACATGAAGGTCATCTAGGAATTGTTGGTACTAAAAAATTACTTAGAGAAAAAGTGTGGTTCCCAAACATGGATCAATTGGTGGAAGAGAAGATTAGACATTGCTCCACCTGTCAATTCATTATTCCATCATCAAACTTAGAACCACTGCAAATGTCTCCGCTACCCACTGCTGTCTGGGAGGAAGTGGCAGTCGACATATATGGACCATTACTCAATGGCCAGTACATTCTAGTAACAATTGATGAATATTCTAGATACCCTGTCATTTCTTTCATATCTTCAACCTCTGCCACTAGTGTCATACCAGAACTGGATGACATATTCTCTGCATATGGCATTCCAAGAGTGGTTAAAACAGACAATGGACCTCCGTTCAATGGACATGTGTTTACACAATTTTCTGAATACTTGGGGTTCAGTCACAGGAAAATCACACCTTGCTGGCCACAAGCCAATGGTATAGTAGAACGTTTCATGCGCACTATGGGGAAAAGAGTCAAGGCAGCGAGTCTGGAGCACACCCCGCTGAAACAGTCATTATACAAATTCATGCGCAATTATCGCAATACACCACATTCTACTACTGATGCTGCTCCAGCTCATCTAATGTTCAACAGAACTCCACGGATACGTATCCCTGATGTGACCAGTCATCCCTTACCAAGTGACTCTTCTGTGCGATCAGCAGACTCTGCTAACAAACAAGCTATGAAACGTTATGCAGACAGAAGGCGAAGGGCACAGCCAAGTGCCATCAAAAAAGGGGATGTTGTCGTCGTGCGTCAAAAACCAACCAACAAGACCTCAGCTACTTATAATCCTGCACAATACAATGTTACTGATAAGAAAGGCAGCATGGTCACGGCTGAGCGAAATGGACACTTTATAACTCGAAATTCTTCACATTTTAAAATCATACCGCAAAATGATGGTAATGATCTTCCTCTGGTGGAAGACTTGGTGCTCGGTGGAGAGGACCACCCGGGAGTGAACAATTCTTCAATAATGGACACACTCACTGAGCCCAGACGCTATCCAACACGAGAAAGGAGGGCTCCATCGCGGCTTATTGAAGAAGTATAAAAGAGAAAAGAACAGAAAACATACAGAGTTCTTTTTGGTTGTTGTTTTTTTTGTTGTCTTTTGTGTTTTTTTTTTGTTTCTTTTCGGTGCCTGATTTGAATAGACTAAATAGGCCAAGACCGACATATATATTTATTGGACATTTTCACATGGTTATATTGTCAGTGTATATATTCTAAGTTGTAAAAAAAAAAAAAAAAAAAAAAAAAAAAAAAGGGGGATGATGTAATGTACAATAATTAGATCTGCCTCTTTAAGAAAACTAGGCTGTTGTATGATGGGTAAGGAGAAGGAGGAGGAGAGTTAAGTTTTGGTTTCACTTTAGAACATGCTGCAGGAAAAGACTGTTCTGATATATGATGGAGAAAGATAGAAGACAAGAATAAAGTACAGTTAAAGTTTACCCTTGTGAATGCCTCATATCGTGTGGACATTACACCAACCACCCCAAATGACCCCCCCGAACTGTTAATATGTGTCCCTACACCCAGCACACACATTTGGGGCAATTGTTTTTGCTAAAAAAAACTGTTTAGTAGAAGCTAAGATATAGCTTTATGAAGTTTAATAAATCACGACTAATGGGTGTTACCTAGCTTTGTCCTCGTGCCTGTCAGCCTCCTCTTCCCCCTCCCTTCAGTGAAGCCCTTCTGTGCAAGCCGAAAATGAAAGGGGGCGGGGCTCCGGCATGCCGCGATTTAGCCCCGCCCCTTTCATGACGCGGCCAGGCTCTTTGAAGGTGAGAGGGGCGTGCATAATTTATCAGGCAGCAGCAGACAGGCGGGGCATTTTCGGCTTGCACAGAAGGGCTTCACTGAAGGGAGGGGTAAGAGGAGGCTGACAGGCACGAGGACAAAGCTAGGTAACACCCATTCGTCGTGATTTATTAAACTTCATAAAGCTATATCTTAGCTTCTACTAAACAGTTTTTTTAGCAAAAACGATTGCCCCAAATGTGTGTGCTGGGTGTAGGGACACATATTAACAGTCCGGGGGGGTCATTTGGGGTGGTTGGTTCCCTTTAAGAGACAAGCAGAAAAAAACAAAAGTTACTATTACAGGGTATCCAACAAATGCGGCCGCCCCCTGGCATGCCTACTCCACCCAAGAACGAACCACACATATGTCCCCAAAATTAGGACCACTAATGGGTCAGACACATACAACCCCTCTGAAATCCTAGAGACATTCCGGACATACTACGAAAACGTATACAACCTGAAAGGGAAGTTCTCAGACATGGCACCAGATAAATTACAATGGAAAATACATGACTATATAACATCCACGGCACTCCCTGCCTTAGGTGAAGCAGACATCGAGGCACTAGAAGCAGAGATAACTGAGCAGGAGATCCAGGCAGCCATAAAATCCACCCCAACATCCAAGTGCCCAGGCCCAGACAGATTCACCCTGACCTTCTACAAAACACTCCAAGCCCAACTGACACCCCAGTCGAGGGCGATCTTCAACTCCATCTCAGATTGCTCCGACTTTACCGCCCAATCACTAGAAAGATAAGATAAGATAAACTTTATTGATCCCGGAGGAAATTACAGTATTACAGCAGCAGAACAAAGATCAAGAACATTACACACTTTACAAAATAAGTCTATATGGACAGCAGATGCGGGTAGACTGGTACAAGTACCTCACCTATTCCCCCCATACCCTTAGAACTTCACTTAGTCTTGGGATGCTTTACACTTATACATTTGTTAAACATCCCCACAGCTGTCAGAACAAACAATTTTCTGTATCTTTCCTTTTTACACATTAGTTGGATTAGACGCTTGCTGAATGTGCTCTTCTGCTTCGCAAACAGTTCAGAGAGCGGGTGTGTATTGTTGCTCATTATAGCCTTGCATTTCTTATTCTATCCTCTAATACCTCCTCGAAAGTCCTAAGTTGTAGACCCACCGCCGCACTAGCCTTCTTGAAGTGCACATAAGCATCCTCCCCAAACCCGGGCGAGACCCCACAGTGACTGCTAACTATAGACCAATCTCTCTCCTAAATGTCGACATAAAGCTTTACTCCAAGATCCTAGCAGACCGACTGGCGCCCCTACTCCCCCCCATCATCAAAATGGACCAGGTGGGTTTTGTCAAAGGCCGGGAAGCTAGAGACAATACCATTAAGACCTTGCTCCTGATCAACAAAGCCAGAGCACTCAACATACCCCTCAACATCTTATCGGTTGATGCAGAAAAGGCCTTTGACAGGGTCCACTGGGGCTTCATGAAGGAGACATTAGTACAGATCAGCCTAAGCCCCAAATTCGTACACAAAATTCTATCCCTCTACTCTACCCCCTCTTCCAGGGTAAGGGTAAACGGCACCCTTTCAGCCCCGTTTAACATCAGAAATGGGACCAGGCAGGGGTGCCCACTCTCACCCCTCATCTACATATTAGTTATGGAACACCTAGCCAACGCCATCAGGGGAAACGACGATATACACGGCCTACAGACAGACACATCTCACTATAAGCTGGCAATGTTTGCAGGCGACCTACTTCTGTACATCTCCCAACCAAGGATCTCAATTCCGTCAATACTGAAGGAATTCGAGACCTTCGGTTCCCTAAGCAATTTCAAAATTAATTACACAAAATCAGAGGCGCCAAACATAACCCTACCCCTAAAGGAAGTCCATGCCCTGAAATCCAACTTCCCTTTCAAGTGGAAAGCAGAATCCATTAAATACCTAGGGGTACACATCCCGTCCGACCCATCAAAACTCTTCGCACTCAACTACCAACCACTCCTATCCCAACTTGAACCACGAACATCCACCTATAGCACTCTCCAGTTGTCTTGGATGGGGAGGATGAATGTCATAAAGATGGACATACTCCCTCGCATCCTATACGTCTTCCAAACAATCCCAATACACCCACGCAGGAACTTCTTCACTAAACTCCAAACTGCCACAGGGAGGTTCATATGGAAGGGAAGGAGATCTAGAGTGAGCACGAAGACCCTGACAGCCCCAACAGACTTAGGCGGAACGGGACTATACAAATCCCAAACCAAGCAATGGGTAGCCCTGGAACAAGAAAACATAACCACACCGTTACATTACCTCCCTTGGATAGACCCCCTAGACCTAAAACAGATCGGCACCCCGTACGACCTTACTAAAAGCGCATTAAAAACCTGGCAGTCATACGTCAAGGGATCCCCAGTAGGTATGACAACAAGCCCACTCACCCCCCTCTTCTCAAACCCAGCTTTCCCACCGGGGACGAACAGGAACTCCTACCTATGCTGGACAAGAGAAGAAGACATACGCCTGGGGCAGATACTACACCAAGGCGAAATACTCACCTTCGAGGCACTACAAAGCCACGCATCATCCCAGCCAATACAATACGCTGGTATGAGTACCTCCAGCTCCAATCCTACCTCACCTCAGCAGCCCAATCTGCCGAGCTCAGACCCCTCCCCCATGGAGGAACTGTTCCAAAGGAACTCCCCCCCATACACACAGTCTCTGAAATCTACTGCACCACCATAAGAAAAAAGGCGAATGGCAGGTGACCCTACCAGTCGGCCTAGGAGAAGGTGCTGGGGAGAAATCTATCTACAGCAGACTGGCAGAAAAGCTTCCTATTCACTCGTAAAATGGCAAACACATGTGCAGCCCAAGAAAGAAACTACAAGGTACTATTTAGATGGTACCGCTACCCAGCTAGGCTACACGCTATTTTCCCCTCGATCTCAGAGAAATGCTGGCGCTGCAATATGGACACTGGCACAATGCTCCACGTGTGGTGGGACTGCCCAGTAATCCAGAGCTTCTGGGAGGGAGTATTTTGCGCCTACAACCGTATAAACGGGAAACAACTAGTCGGCACACCAGAAATGTCCCGGGAATACTAAATCCATCAAAAAAGACATCCTACGGTTCTGCCTTTTGGCAGCCCAGTCCATCATCCCCAGATACTGGAAATCCACACAACAACCTTCCCTGGCAAAATGGTACACAGAGATGATAGATATATTCAGGATGGAGGAGCTGGCGGCCGAGAGCGCGGGAACATTGGACCACCTCAATACAGTCTAGGTGGAATGGATCACGTACTGGGACTCCCCCGGCTCCTCAAGATTACTCACATAGAAAACCCAGGCCAGACAACACCAGCCAATATCAGCGATGCACCCCAGACCCCCCCCCCCCAGCACCGGCAGTAACCTCCCTGTCACCCACCTCCCCCAGCCCTCTCAGAATCCTCACCGCACATACACCCAACCCAGCCCTCCCCGACCCCCACAACCCACCCGAAGTCCCCATCCCAAATAAGGTCAGTTACCCCCACAGGCCCCAACACAAGCCACCCCGGCAGACACCAATTGATCACCGAATCCACCAGATCAAGCCAAAGCCCGACCTCAGCACAAATCAGCCGACAAGGGTACCCTACATACGACCAACCTAGTAAACCGAGGGTATCCACTGCATACATGCCCACCACCTTCCCTTCACCTATGCCAATATTCCATGGAGCCACAATATGGGATTCATTTCCCAGCAAGGTACAAATCCATAGAAGAATCAATGCAACGATAAAACTGTACTATCAAGGTCGGTCCTGAGCGACCAAATGACCAACCTGAAATTTGGTAATCTAGCATATGCATATTTGTATGACCTTTGTTCCAATAAAAATAGAATTGGAAAAAAAAAAAAAAGTTCAACAAAGTTCAATAAAGCCCTTACAGGTAAAGTCTCTTTAGGCTTAAAAGTTCAAAATACACAACAACATTTACTACTGGTGCCTCGGCATAGGAGTCCTAGGTACTGCAGGGGCCTCTACCGGTCATAAGCACTTTAGACCTCCTGGCCCTGGAGTCACCTATTGGCCAAGATTTTGCTCTCCCTAGACAGCTCCTTACACCAACTCCACTCATCCCTCTTTCTGATGTTGTGTACCTGGTATGACCTGTTTTGGCCTACCACTCACCCTTCTGTACACTACTATTTACATTTGATGTACTTAACTGGTTTCTGTTTACATGTTATACCTACTGCACCCAATCTTCATACATGGACAGGGGTTTACCTTGTGTGCTGCGAGTAGATCTACGCACTACTGATGTGGATGTCTCAGGTGATGTACTAAATGTAGGTAAGTCAGGTAAGCATCTGCGTGGCCTTAGTCTCACTAAAGGATTAGCAGGTGCACCGATTGTAGGATCCTCTGGTTCTCTGACAACGGGTGTTTCTTCCTAAATTTCTGAAGTGGAGTCTTGAACTCTTGGTTCTTCTTGTGGTTGATAGAATTGGATTACCGGGACTATCACTGCTCCTTCATGTTGAGGCCAGTCTTCAGGGAAGTCTGAGTATTGTAGAAATGACTTTTTCTTCTGGTTCTTTATATTGAATGGAAGGTTTATAGCACTCTTCTACTTCCTTTTCTCGGGGTTCGTGGACTTTCAATGCTTCAAGGCAATTCTTTAAGTGGTCTCTTGATTCTGTTTGGATAGTTTTTCCTCCATCTTTACTAATTAGACATACTTTGTAGTTGTCAAAGTTGGAATGCAACACAGTATGTGGTTCTTCCTCCCACTGGTCATCAAGTTTGTGTTTTCTTCTTTTTCTTTTTAGCACAATACTTCCGGGTAATATGGGTTCTGCTGGTGCACTCTTGTGGCACCGCTGCGGGGGATTGCCACAGGACCCACCGGTGCAGGGAGGGATGTACACCTTGGCACACACAGCACCCAACACCTTCCACCCCAGACCTGGAGGGGGAGCCCCACTTGCTGCCTTAAGCAAGATCCCTTATAAAGATCCAGCCCTGAGGGGAGGAGTCAACCAGTAGTATTGAAGTTAGCTCTAGTTAGTCAGTCTGCATTCTGTAGAGAAGAGAACAGTTAGTGCTGAAGGAGCTGGTTGCTGGGACCAAGCCAGGCCCGGAACCAGGAAACCTGACCCTGCTGTACAGCACCTTAGGGAGAGGGACAGAGGCCAGTGGAAGAAGTAGGAAGAAAGAAGAAGGGAACATACCTGGTATCCCTTTATCCCACCCGGACACCGGAGTCCGAAGTTGCTATTCATCTAAAGTGTGGCAGAGAAAGCCCAGACCAACCAGGAGGATTTAGTGCCCCATACGTTACGCCAATTGAGGCATCAAACCTGACCAAGCATAGGACCAGGGGCCCGAGATGAGAATAGGGATCCCCACTGTCAGGTCCTCATTGTCGGTTGTGAAGTAGTACCCCGAGAGGGAGAAAGAGCGGCAAGTTCAGTTACAGGCAGAACTTACCCAATCACCGCGCACACACATGCAGAGGAAACCTCACAACTCTTCAAGGTGAATGTCCCAAGCTGCACCAAAACCTGGTTACCCTCCTGGACCGTACCCGTTACCGGACATCAGTAAAAACGTACCAAAACAAAGACTATTGTGTATGTGTGTGCCTGCTTCACTGCCGCCTGCAGCATTCACAGTAGAACTGCCAATACTACTCCCCTCATCCACCCCGCTGCCCTGAGGTAAAGCTCCACCTGTGGGGAGCTGTACTACCAAAGCTGCATTTACTTCACCTCAGTGGCCCGCCGCAGCGCTGGTAACCCTATTACCAGGTACCACATGTGGCATCACGTTACCATTCCCCCATCATCATCACCCCCACCTCGCCATTGAGGGTCCAGGGCACTGAACCGGGAACCGACCAGCCGTGATCCCCCCACGAAGTAACTACCTGTCCCGATATCCGAGTACCCCCTACCCTGTCTACTGACTCACTTTTGTTGAAGTCTCTTTCTTGTTTTTGTCGAGCTCTTTGGAGATTATCTTCAACGCAGGCTTGGACTAATTTGTACTGCTCCAGACGATTGGTGTTCCAGTCAGAATTGTGAGTATCTGCTTTTGGTTCGATGATTGCCATTTCCAAGTCTACTGGTAATTTTCCAGAGCGTGCTCTCATGAGGTAAGCCGGTGTACAGTTAGTTGAACTCACAGGAATGTGGTTATACATGTCCACCAGATCAGGCAGTTTTGGTCCACAGCCTTTACCCCATCTTTCTATGAATTCTCTTATGCTAACCCAATAGACTCTGTCTTTAAGCATCACCTCCAACTTTTTCCACCCGAAGTGTCCTGTTTGATTGTGATAAGCAGTTAGCCCCATCTGAATGTCTTTTCAGGGTACCACGATCTGCCAGACCATTTCATAGGTTCTGGGATTGATGTATCTTCTGCAGAGTTTATCCTGGTAGATGAATAGCTTATTCCTTTCGTTCCACAGATGTTTCGCTTCTGGTGGAGGATTTGAAGGTAATTTGGAAGACTCCTGAGTTATCAATCCTTTGACCTAGTTCATAGCTGGATCGCTGTCTTGGGATTCCTTTCAACCAAAATGCGGTAATGGGTTCACTATTCTTTCAGGGGTTTCTGTGCAGGTTTGTGGACACTGGGATGCTCGGAGTTGATGGAAGGCGGGAAGCTCTATCTCTTCAAGCTTATCCTCATCTTCTCCTATACCCACTAAATGAGGCATCCTAGACAAGGCTTCAACGTTGGCATTGTTATGGCCAGCCCGGTACTTGATGGTAAACTGGTAATTAGACAATATGGCCATCCAGTGTTGTCCCATGGCACCTAGTTTTGCAGTTTCCAAGTGTGTTAAGGGATTGTTATCCATAAAGGCAGTAAACTTTCTAGATGCCAAGTAGTGTTTGAATCTCTCAGTGACTGCCCAGACCAAGGCCAGGAACTCCAGCTTAAATGAGCTGTCATTTTCAGGGTTCCTTTCTGTAGGGTGAAGCTTTCTGCTAGCATATGCAATCACTCTTTCTCTGCCCTCTTGCTTTTGTGAGAGTACTACTCCTAACCCCACATTGCTGGCATCTGTGTACAGCAGGAATGGTAGGTTATAGTCGGGGCAAGCCAGGATCTCTTCACCCGTCAGGGCCTCTTTCATCTACTGGAAGGAATCTTCTTGTTCTTTGCCCCACTCGAATGGAGGTTCCCTGGACTTGCCTTTCTTGGGTTGGCCTACAAGGAGGTTTTGTAAGGGAGCAGCCTCCTTCGTGTACTCCTTGATGACTCTCCTGTAGTATCCCACCAATCGCAGGAACTGATGTACTTCCTTGAGGGTCTTTCGTTCTGGCCATTCTCTGATGACTGTTACCTTGTCTGGGTCCAATGCCACTCCCTCTGAGCTGACTATCAGTCCCAGGTACTGGACTCTTGGCTTTAACAAGTGGCATTTGGATGGTTTTAGCTTCATCCCATACTTGGATAATGCTTCAAATACCTCTGCTAGATGAATAAGGTGTTCTTCATAGGTTTTTGAATACACTATGACGTCATCTAGATAAAGGAGCACAGTCTCAAAGTTCTTATACCCCAGGCAACACTCCATTAACCTTTGAAACGTTCTGGGTGCATTGCATAGTCCGAATGGCATGCTGTTAAATTCACATAGACCCATAGGCGTTGTAAATGACGTATTCTCATGGTCTTCCTCTGCAACTGAGACCTGCCAATACCCACTAGTGAGATCTAGGGTTGAAAAGTAATTAGCAGACTTCAATGCAGCTAGTGACTCTTCGATGCGTGGTAACGGGTAAGCATCTTTATATGTTATGCGATTTATCTGCCTGTAATCTAAACACATTCTCATGCTGCCATCCTTCTTTCTGACTAGGACTAGTGGAGCTGCCCAGGGGCTACAACTATCTCTTATGACCCCTGCGTCTTTCATGTCCTGTAACATCTCTTTGGCTTTTTGATAGTGTGCAGGTGGGATAGACCTGTAACGCTCTTTGATTGGTGGATGTGTACCTGTGGGGATGTGATGGTGTACCCCTTTGATCCTACCAAAGTCAAATGGATACTTACTGAATACTTGTCCATACTCTCGGACTACCTGATAGACACAATGCTTTTTATGCGTAGAAGTGGAATCAGTTCCAACATGGAGCTGCTGACACCTGTCCTCTAGCTGCCCCTTGTAGTTGTTATCCTCTACCTCATTGGGTGGAGGTAAGGGATCCATCAATGCCATAGACAAAAACCAATTCTGCACTTGCAGGATGCAGTCAGACCCCACTTGTGTAGCAAGCCCAGGTGCAGGCTGATAAATCACCTCAACCAAGGTATGGGAGGCGACTTGCCATGCGCACTAAGGGCCTGCATAGGGCACCATTCACACTGATACATATGGTGCAGAATGTCTGAAAGCTACACAAAGGCTCTGCTGCCTGAGCCATGGGCCGCACAGTACAATGTTTCTGCACCACTAGATGAATGGCGCCCCCTAGGGGCCCAACTACACCCTGAAATGAATAAAAAAGTGCAGAAAAGTTCTCTGTATGATGAACAAAAATCTTTAATAGATGGGATATTGGTTCATGTGTTGGCCAAGACACTTAAGCTGATGATCCACGTCACGGATTCCCATGCTCATCAGTCCTATCAAAATTATTATGATTTATCAGCCTGCACCTGGGCTTGCTACACAAGTGGGGTCTGACTGCATCCTGCAAGTGCAGTATTGATTTTTGTCTATGGCATTGATGGTAAGTTTTTTGATGCTGCTTTTTCTAGTAGTTTTTGTATAATTTTGATAGGACTGATGAGCATGGGAATCCGTGACGTGGATCATCAGCTTAAGTGTCTTGGCCAACATATAAACCAATATCTCATCTATAAAAGTTTTTTGTTCATCATACAGAGAACTTTTCTGCACTTTTTTATTCATTTCAGGGTGTAGTTGGGCCCCTAGGACAGCATCGGATTTCACAAAATCGGAATGTGAAAGCAGCCTCACACCCCAGGTTAAAACTTGCCAGCCGGTCCCTTTCAGTATTTGACAGACTGCAATATCTCAACTTGTTAGGGTACCGTTACACACACAGATAATTGTGCAGACATTGTTTGCAGATCTCTGGTTGCAGTGAAACCATGGATACATTGTTACATTTTGTGGCCGTGTACAAATGTAACAATGTGTCCATGATTTCACTGCAACCAGAGATCTGTGAACAATATCTGCACAGATATCTATGTGTGTGATGTGGCCCTTAGACTCTTGCAGCAGGGTTGGTGCCATAGGATTGCAGGTTGGCTGATGAGGTACCGATATTTACCAACAATAAAAAGGTGGTTCCAATCAGCTAATATCTGGTAAGTCTGACATCAGTATTGTGCAAAGTTTTTGAGGGCATTATAATGGCCACTTTACACGTCCCGATATTGGCGTCCAACTCCGATAAAAAGTCACGTGGTTCGTGCGTTGGCCCCGATATCGTTCGTGCGTTGTATGGTTGAAACGTCCAATACGATGCATGAACGATGCCAAAAAGATATCGGGGATCAAATGAGCCTGCTCTCCAACGGCCCGATATTGGATGGGCGTTGTGGCAGGATCGTGCTGTGTAAAAGCCCAACAACGATGTGGAGTACAACTTCCCCTATTCTCTCCCATGTTAAATGGTCGTTCCTGGGTCGGCCGTACAAGGGGGCGTAGACATCGTAGTGGCGTTGCCTGCCGATATCACGCTGTGTAACATTTATGCGATCTTGGAATTCTGCCCAGAAAAAGCGCGCTCCCGCGTCGTTGGATCCAATATCGGACCGACGTTGGGACGTGTAAAGTGGCCATTAGAGATGTCATGCAAAAAATATATTGCAGAAAATAATAGAATAACTGACAATCAGTAAGGATTCATAAAAGATAAGTCATGTCTAACCAACATGTTGGTTTTCTACGAAGAAGTACAGATGAAACCAGAAGTATACATACACTATATAAAAAGACACAAATGCATGTTTTTCTCACTATCTGACTTGAAATCAGAATTAACCTTTCCTGTTTTAGGTCCATTAGGATTACCATACTTATTTATATTTTCCAGAATAATGAGAGAGAGGGAATGTTTTAATGCATTTTTATTACTTCATACAAAGTCACAGGCTTATATACACTAAAGCCCTCGTCACACATAACGACGCACCAGCAATACCGATAACGATACGACCTGGCCGGGATCGCTGGTGCGTCGTTTTCACATCGCTGGTAAGATGTCAAACAGCTATCTCACCAGTGATGTCACCAACGACTTCAGCAACGATCCAGAATCATACCGAGGTTGTTAGGAATTGTCACTCCATAGCGTAGCATTGAGATCATTGGTCATTGTCCCTGTCAAACACAACGATGTAGCGCTCCCAGCGGGAGCGCAACGATGTAGAAATCACCCAGAGCAGTATGTAACGATCAATGATCTCACAGCAGGGACCAGATCATTTGTACGTGTCACACACAACGACATCATTAGCGGGATCGTTGTTACGTCACAAAATCTGTGACGTTACAACAATCTCGTTACCGATCTCGTTATGTGTAACAGGACCTTAAGATTACTATGCCTTAAAACAATTTGGGACATCCCATATGATGATTGTGACGACACAGCCTTTTTCAACGCATGTTGTTCCTTTGTTTGTTAACACGTTTGTTAAGTTGTTGTATCTTGCCAGACTACTCGGAGCCTCATTGTATTGGTTTGTGTATTGCTAACGAAAAGTAATTTACCTAAGCCCCCTTCTGTCTACATTACTCAGAGAATTAGGCAGTTGGATTGAAATGCCAACCAATAAGAGAACAGCCTTTTCCCACCAATCCTTCCTTATCCCACCAAGGTGTAGTCTTGGGATATAAAAAGGTCTTGCTTCAGTCACCAGTGGTTCATATGCTATGTGACCTCAGTCTAAGGAGCTTTGATTCCGACTAGAGGAGCACCAAACCTGGATTATATTCTGCAGGGTTTCAGTCTAGGATTCTAGGATTTGGCTGGAAGAATTCCAGGTTGGGAAAATTCGGTCACCTGGCTACAGAGTTTGCTGTGGTCGGTTAGCTTCCTAAGCATGCTGCTATTCTTTTCTTAGTGGGTGCCCACAAAAAGTGGGGTGCTGCTGGAATGGAGTAGTTGGCCCTGGAATCCCCAAAGGCATTAATAGTCTAACCTATGGTGAGCCAGCGCAAGGATGAGACTATGTTGCCTGTTATATTGTGTGTTCTAGCTGGTTATGTGTTATATGTCTTTGGCTGTTGGGATCCAATAAATTCTTATCATTGTGTGGGTTCCCTCACCCTGTGTTGTCTAAGTAGTGTTCTGCCCATGGTTAAGGATTTTGGGCATTTAGTTGGGATGAGCCCTGGTCCATGTAGTCTTTCTAAAGGTGGCCGCCCTCCTCATTTCTTGATCCTAGCCTAGGCGCACCTTAGGGAAAGCCGCCGTGGTATAGGCGCACCCAGAATTTAAGGTGAAAATCCTCCATTGACAGGCAGGGTTTATAATAGGGTGGTATAGGCCCTTATTGTGTAACTGTTGTTGTTAACTCGGTTCTGTGACCTTCTTCTTTTTGTATCTGTTTATCTGATAAATTTGATCCTTTTTAATTTATACAATAAAGGATTGTTTTTATAATACTCTAATCCTTGAAAAACTGGGTATTACTCTACACTACTTAAAATACTAATGCCTAATTCTATCCAAAAACTATAAACATTCAGGACTTACCACATAGAATTGACAGAGGGGCATTACACTTAAAACATATCCTAAAAGTGTGGCGCCCCACTGGTCAGGCGTCACAGTTGGGGTACTGCACCCATAAATGAGTGTGCGATTACCCCTCTCTCAGTGGAATGTAGGATTTGTAGGAGGATCCCATCCTAGCACTCTCACACGCCCACCTAGGCAGATGGTGAGGTCCCATGCCCTAGGGGAAGGAGGGAGGTAGAAAAACAGTGAGTTTTAGTTTGCACTGAGGAATGGAGGAGCACGGGAGCCCTGAGAGAGAGAGGGGGCCTGGAGAGAGAGAACAGGCAGCTGAAGGAGGGGACCCCCCAAGCGTCCATACTCAGGGAGGGAACTCTGGTCCATACACTGGAACGCCGGTTCCGAAGATGTGGCACAGGGAGTTCAGCCCCTGAGCCGTAACACCGGAGGTCGTGGTTCTGTCTACCGGCCCAGACACCCTGTCAGAAAGGAAACCAGGATAACCCACCGAGGTCGAGATCCAGTGCAGGAGAAAGGAGAGCCAGAAGCTGGGATACTCAGGAAGCACCCCAATCGGGCTTGGTACTAAGTGGGTTGTTCCTGGACAGGCAGTAGCAGCAGGACATGGGTTAGAAACAAGGAAGGCATACCACAGGAGGCTCCAAGGGATCCTGCAGCCCACTGTGACTACCCGGCCGGCTATCCTTACTTAACAACGGTTGTCTTCTGTGAACTGTAATACCATCAGCATCGTTCCAGTAAAGTACCCAGGTAGAGTGACAGTCTCTGTGTGCTTATTCACCGCTGGACTGCAAATTATTTCTCCATCATCAGCACTTCCATCACTACAAGTGCATCCCTGCCCCGGAGGGCCAGCTCTACCTCCAGGTAGCTGTACCATCTCAGCTGCTGTACCATCGCCTTTCGGAGGTCTGAAGCGGCGCTGGTGCTACATCACCAGAATCTGTGGGTGGCGTCACGATAAACTTATAAACTTTTATTCCTATTCCAACTACCCCTTTTTAGTTGACCACCAGGGCCACAGGTCTGGGCAGGCCATCAGTGACATCCCTATAGCAGCAGTGGGCCCAGATACCCGAGTCCCCATACCCTACTCAAAAGCACATGAGTCACAGGCCATTAGACATCTACAAGATAACAAGAAAATCATAATTAAATCAGCCGACAAAGATGGGGTGATTGTTATCATGGATTGCACATACTACAGCAATGAGATTATGGGTCAATTATGTTAGTGACAGATCCATCTATGACCCCATACCAAAAGATCCAACCCTGTTTATTCTATATTTATCGGAGAAAAGGTGGACAGGTTTTTAACACAAGGAGCGATTGACAAAGACCTTGCAGAAGATCTACAATACCAGAACCCTGCCATACCTGTTTTTTACTCGTATATGCTTCCTAAAATTCCCAAGAATCTCACCAAACCACTGAGTCAACCAATAGTGGCTTCAAAGGACTATTTACTTTCTCCATTAGCCATTACGCTTGATAAAATTTTATCCTTGTTAAATCCATGTATTCTTTCATTCATCAAGGATACCTACCATTTCTACGAAATGAGCCACCACCCTAGTGTTCGAATTCGATTCGATTTGTCGAATTGGGGGGGTGTTCGTCAAACGCCAAATACCATTGAAAACAATGGCAGGCAAACTCAAACACATAGTAAACGCATAGAAAACACCTTCTAAGGTGTCCAAAAGGTGACAAACTACTCAGAAGACACAACAAACACATGGAAAAGTGACAACTACATATACAAATGCGAAAAGAAAAGATCTGGACGAGTAAAAGGAGGAGACACACATATAGGCATGTCATGCACTTCTAAAATCATATAAAAAACAGCAAGGGGACTTTAACAAGAGTCTCCATTTTTTCGAAAAATTTGGGCACAGACACCATTTAAGTGGCATAAATTACCCCACAGTTGCAAGCTTAAAATTGTTGGTGATTGTCATGCAGCACATTCAAAAATCCACAAGCCTTTAGTCTCCCCAGGAGGACACAGGGGTAGAAAAATCCTTCCGGATCCATGACTTGTTCATCTTGATGAACATTAGTCTGTCCACATTCTGGCTGGACAGATGCGTGCACTTATCTGTCAGCACACCACTAGCAGCCCTGAAGACACGTTCTGAGAGTACGCTGGTTGCGGGGCACGACAGGATCTCCAAGGCGTGAGTGGCGAGCTCAGGCCATTTTTCTAGATTGGAAGCCCAAAATGAGCAAGGTCCAGTTCCACAGTCATGGCATCGATGTTCACTTGAAGAAACTCCTGTGAGATTCACTCTGTGTACCATTGGTGTTTTGTGGAAAAGTCGATTTAAGATTGTGTAACAGCTTCTGCTGATACTGCTGAATGCGTGCATCCCTTTCTATGGCAGAAATTATTTCGCCAAATTTTGTCTTGTACCGGGGATCTAAGAGTGTGGCAACCCAGTAGTCGGCATTACTTCTAATTCGGACAATCCAAGGGTTATGTTGCAGGTAGTGCAGCAAGAAGGCGCTCATGTGTCTTGCGCACCCAGGAGGACCAAGTCATTGTTGTGTTGGTGGTGGGGAGGTGAGAATCATGCTTCCTTCCTCTCCCCTGTCCCCCCAACCCCGCACAACAGAAATGTCATCAAGGTCTCACTCATCTGCTGAGTCTTCCATGCCCATTGCCAGTTCGTCCTCCATTTCTTCCTGGGCTCCTTGCACCTTCCTCAACAGTTTGGCCGCTACCATACGCCCTCGTTAATCCATCTCCCTCACCCTCCTATACCTGCCTTCTTGTTGCTGCTGACCGTGAGGACCTTGGTTATCTTGTTATCCTTTCCCTATAGGACTCCTGTACTTCCTTCACCTCCTCTTGTCCCACCACCTGACTCCGAATACTGTTAGAGTGTGCTCCAGCATGTAGATGACCGGAATAGTCATGCAGACAATGGCATCGTCAGCGCTAAACATCTTCGTCGCCATTTCAAAACTGTGCAGAAGGGTGCATAGCTCCTTGATCTGAGACCACTCCAGCAGCGTGATCTGCCTCACCTCTGCATCTTGTTGGCCCAGGCTATACGTCAAACATATTGCACCAGGGCTCAGCGGTGCTACCACAGTTGCTGCAACATGTACAGAGTGGAATTCCAGCATGTCAGCACATCGCATTTCAGCCGGAGAACCGGCAGGCCGAAAGACTTCTGTAGCGTTGCAAGTCATTGAGCTGCGGGATGTGAACGCCATAAGTGAGCCCACAGCGACCATGCCCTCTGAAGAAGCCCATCTAGGCCGGGATAGTGTGTTAAAAATTGCAGGACAACCAGGTTCAACACGTGAGCCATACAAGGCACGTGTGTCACATTGCCCCAGCGAAGGGCCGCACCCAGGTTTGCAGCATTGTCGCACACGGCCTTCCCTGGATGCAGGTTGAGTGTAGACAACCATTGCTGAAACTCGGTCTCCAGAGCTCACCACAACTCAGCTGTGTGACTCACATTTCCCAGACATTTCAAGGCAAACACCGCCTGATGGCGTAGAGCCCTGCTGCCAGCATAGTAAGGAGGTGTGCTGGATTCCTTGTGCACAATTACAATCTGGGTGGCATTACCAGACAGGCTTTGGGCACAGGTGGAGGATCGAGACAAGGTTGAGGAGGCAGAAGCAGTGGAGGAACTGCTACATACCGAGGATTGATGCACAACTCGTGGGGACAGCAAGACTTGTACAGCAGACCCTTCTCCAGCTCTCATCATAGTTACCCAGTGCCCAGTCAGCAACATGTGACACCCCTGTCCATGCTTACTGGTCCAAGTGTCTGTGGTGAAATGCACCCTGTCACACACAGAGTTTCTCAAGGAAGCGGTGATGTTAACTGCAACATGCTGGTGTAGCGCAGGCACACCTTTCTTGGAGAAGTAGTGGCAATTGGGCATTTGGTACTGGGGCACTGCAACGGACATAGGGTCTCTAAAATCCTGTGTGTCCACCAGGCAGAAAGGCAGCATTTCTGTAGCCAACAGCTTACAGATGGTGAAATTCAACCGCTTAGCTTTGTCATGGCTAGGAGGAAATTGTCTTTTACTTGTCCACATCTGAGGGACCGAGGGCTGGCTGCTGTGCTGAGACGGGGTTGAGTAGGGTGTCCCCGGCAAATTGTTGGTCTGTGAGGGAGGTGCTGGCGTAGATATAATGTTGACTTCATCCAAAGGTGGCGCTCTCGATGACTGAGAGAGCTTAACACCAGCAGCATTTTCCACTTCAAAAACAAGTGACAACCTGGCAATCACACTGCTTGTTGCAGGTAAAGAGGTGGAAGGTCTGCGTCCAAAAGCATGAGTGACAGCTGTCCCCACAGTCACAGAGGATGAAGAGCAAGCAAATGCACTTGATGGGGCAGACGGTAGTTGGCCCACCCCGCTAGCCCGCATTGTAGCACAGTGAGCTTGCCACTGCAACTTGTGCTTCATATCCATGTGACGGTTCATGCATGAAGTACTCAAACTATTGAGATTTTGGCCTCTACTCAGAGATTGGTGACAAATCTTACAGATGAGTTGGGTGATCCTTGGCGATGTCACAAAAGGCCCAGGCTAGGCAAGGCTTAGAGCCCATGCGACCTGCAGAGCCACCACAATGTCTGCTCAGAGGCAGAGTTGTGGCTGCAGATGCTGTTGTTGACGTGCTTCCAGTACTCCGTCTCTATCCAGGAAGGCGCAACCTCACCTCGTCATCACTAGCATCCTCCTCCACCTCCTCTGCTGACCTCATCGACTGGCTGACTGTGGGTTGACAGTAATTGGGATCTCCAACCTCATCATTACCCTGTGTGTTATCACACCCCTCGTCCTCAGAGACAACCTCTTCCTGCCCTGACTGAAACGTTAAGTTGTCGGTCCAATCAGGTATCTGAGTCTCATCAGCATCTTCCTCATTGTCTCCACCAAGAGGAGTTACAGTTTGTTTGGGAATGATGGTCTACATTATGCTCAGAACCTTCTTCATCTGGGCCTGAATCCGACTCACAAAGCTTCTGGGCATCAGTGCAGATCATTTCCTCGTCTGGACTCACTGCAGCTTTGGAGAAGACCTCTAATTCCCAGGCTATAGTGTGACTGAACAGCTGTGCAGACTCAACCATCTCTGTTACCCCATACTCAGTAAGGTGGCTGAAGACTTGGGAGCTGGGACGAAGCAAGTGTGATTGGGGTGACACTCAGAGGACTGGACACTCAGAGGACTGGAGGGTTTGGGATGTTGAAGTGAGGTGGAGGAGAGGCCACTTGATGGAGCACTCGAGATCCATTCAAGCACCTGCTGTTTTTGTGCCTCATCTACAATAGGCATCGATGGTCGTGTCCGTAAGACAGGGATCATATCAGATTGTCCATGGAAATAAGTAGACATCTTACTTTGGCTGGAAGATGGTTTTTCTTCAGCAGATGTTACTGTTGCTTTACCACCTACCCCACGGACACAAACTTTTTTGTCCTTTCCACCACACCGATTCCCCTTTCGACCAGCAGCAGGCCTTTTGCCACTTATTTTGTATGTGAACAAATTGGCAACTCTGCAGTTGTTAGGAAAAAAAAATTAGGTTGGAAATCGAGCAGAGCTAAGTGGTCAAACAGTGGTACTAGGCCCAAACTATTACCTGGGCTAGGTGCAGTTAAAAATTAGTCTGAACTAGACAGGCGGTGTAGTGTGTTTCACAAGTGCGCTACACACCACTGTCTAAATGACACTGCTACTAGGCCCAAAATATTACCTGGGCTAGGTGCTGTTAAAAATTAGTCTGAACTAGACAGGCGGTGTAACAAGGTTCACAAGTGGGCTACCAGACACTGCTGCTAGCCCCCAAAAATTGCCTGGGTAGCTGCAGTAAAAAATTGGCTACTGGATAGACAGACGGTGTAGCTTACTTTACAGCTGGGCTACACCGCTGACTACCAGACACTGCTACTAGCCCAAAAAAAATTGCCTGGACTAGCCGCAGTAAAAAATTGGCTACTAAAGACAGGTGTTGTAGCTTTTTTCACAGCAGTGCTACACTACCTGCCCTAAAGGATTGCCTGAGCTAGATTTGGCCAGATGCTGTGAAAAACACTTGCACAGCACTGGCACACACCTGCCTGGCAAAAAACTAATAGGAACTGCTCTAACCTAGCCCTCAAAAGGGCTGATATTATAACTAGTCCCTACTTCTATGAAGTAACCCTCAAAAGGGCTGATATTTACAACTACTCCCTACTTATCTGAAATAGCCCTCAAAAGGGCTGCGATTCTAACTAGTCCCTACTCCCTAAACCTATCTGCCTATCTAACTTGAGATTCGTTCACTATCTATCTAACACTGCTGCTGTGGGCGCTATAACGTAGCGGTGCCTGACTGACACACAACTGCAGCACTGAGGAAATGGTGGCGATGGGGAAAATGACTGGGTCTTATAGGGCAAGAACATGTGGCATACACAGCCAATGACACATGCCCTTGCTTGTGTGCAAAAAATACACTTTGCTGTGTGTGTGTGTCATTGGCTGACAGCCTGCACCACCCCACTGTATATGCAGGTAGGTTGAAAAAAAATGAAGATCGGCATTATTTCTGCAGCACTGATCTAAACCCCCCCCCCCGCACACTATACACTGAAACTTGATATTAACATTCATTAACAGTATTAGTGTTAGGGTTAAGCTTTTGGTAATTGAAGCGTTATCGAACATAACCTCGAACTGCCGAATTTTAAGCAAATTGTTCGCATTCATCGAATGACTCGTACACCGCCCAAAACAGCTCGAATTTGAGATTGCCGAACATTTCGAATCGAACATCGCTCATCTCTAACCATTTCTTAACAACACTACACAATTTAAGAATTGTACCGTAGGGGAGCATATTAGTGACATTAGGTGTAAACTGGTAAACTGGTTTCTGGGTACATATACACAATTTGAAGATACCAGAAAAAACTCTTTGCATGGCTTTTCTTAGCACCGTACTGGAAATTAATTTATTTTTGTTCCATGACCAGTTCTGTATTTAGCATAGGGGGACCACCATGGGTTCTAACATAGAGCCCCCCCATATATATATATATATATATATATATATATACACACAGTACAGACCAAACGTTTGGACACACCTTCTCATTCAAAGAGTTTTCTGTATTTTCATGACTATAAAAATAGTAGCTTCACACCGAAGGCATCAAAACTATGAATTAAGGGGAGACTTTGTGCAGCAGGCCTTCATGGTAAAATAGCTGCTAGGAAACCACTGCTAAGGACAGGCAACAAGTAGAAGAGACTTGTTTGGGCTAAAGAACACAAGGAATGGACACTAGAACAGTAGAAATCTGTGCTTTGGTCTGATGAGTCCAAATTTGAGATCTTTGGTTCCAACCACCGTGTCTTTGTGTGAAACTGAAAAGGTGAACGGATGGACTCTACATGCCTGGTTCCCACTGTGAAGCATGGAGGAGGAGGTGTGATGGTGCTTTGCTGGTGACACTGTTGGGAATTTATTCAAAATTGAAGGCATACTGAACCAGCATGGCTACCACAGCATCTTGCAGCGACATGCTATTCCATCCGGTTTGTGTTTAGTTGGACCATCATTTATTTTTCAACAGGACAATGACCCTAACACACCTGCAGGCTGTGTAAGGGCTATTTGACCAAGAAGGAGAATGATGGGGTGCTATGCCAGATGACCTGGCCTCCAGAATCACCAGACCTGAACCCAATCGAGATGATTTGGTGTGAGCCAGGACCGCAGAGTGAAGGCAAAAGGGCCAACAAGTGCTAAGCATCTCTGGGAACTCCTTCAAGACTGTTGGAAGACCATTTCCGGTGACTACCTCTTGAAGCTTATCAAGAGAATGCCAAGAGTGTGCAAAGCCGTAAGAAGCAAAAGGTGGCTACTTTGAAGGACCTAGAATATAAGACATATTTTCAGTTGTTTCACACTTTTTTGTTAAGTATATAATTCCACATGTGTTCATTCATAGTTTTGATGACTTTAGTGTGAATCTACAATTTTCATAGTCATGAAAATAAAGAAAACTCTTCGAATGAGAAGGTGTGTCCAAACTTTTGGTCTGTACTGTATATTCATGGCAAAGTCATTTGGAACAATCCTCTGGTATTCTCCAATGTACTTATGTGGAGACGGTTCAGTGACGACAATTTTGTGGTCTGAAGGGGCACTGTTTATTATCCAAATGACACACCCACTCCAGGGCCTGGGAAGACTCGGGAACCAGGTGGTTACTTGTTGTTCTACTTCACCTCTCTTCGCTTCTTTTCATGGGGACAGATGGGGGCCGAAACCTGGTCCCGGGACTCTGGCGGTGTCATTTAAAATAAACGAGGAATGATGACAGGGAAAGACTAGGGGGATAAGGGGGCTTTCGTGACGCAACCTGCGGTAAGTCCGAACTGCCAGTCACCATCCCCAGAGGCTCTGAAGCAGCGGCGACCACCGCAGGTGGGGTCACGAATACCAACTTATTCCCTCAGACTTTCCCTGTCATCATTCCCCGTTTATTTTAAATGATACCCCCCAGGTCACGTGATGGGGTCTCGGCCCCCGTCTGTCCCCGTGAAAAGAACAAGAGAGGTGAAGTAGAACAACGAATAACCTCCCTGTTCCCAAGTCTTTCCCGACTCTGGAGTGGGCGTGTCATTCTACTTCACCTCTCTTCGGTTCTTTTCACAGGGACAGAAGGTATGATCCCACATGGGATCATTCTCTTTATTTTTTCTTCTTTCACCTACTTTTATATTGGTGTATTACCTTCTAGGTAATAGTAGGTTTATATTTTTACTTCTATTTCTTGAGTGACCTGTTACCTCCTTTTCCTTGTTCTTTACTTACACAGTTTCCCTCTTTATTCTACAAAATCTCTACTTTCATTATTCATTTTTCCTTTTGTTATCTTCCATACCTTCCATTTCTCCCTTCCCACCTTCTGAGTCTTTTCAAAAATTTTCTTTCCCCTGTGATATACTCACCTTCTGATGACTTCACCTTTTACCTATGCCACCCTGGTCCTGCAGTGCAATCTTGTGACTGTAACTTCTGATTTGCCAGAAGTTAGAAGTTATGTCACAATCTCCCAATCCATCTCTATGAAAGCCAGAGCCAAGCCAAAATGAAGGCAGGCTGAGACTCCCATAGAGATATATTGAGTTGTGACGTCTGATACACAAGGTGACTATAAGACAGAAGGCTGCGGTCTTAGATTGAAGCACCACATTGAACCATGGTGCAAAGAAAAAATGCTGGAGTACTTTAATAAAATGCATACTGATGAATTTTCATGAGGTTGTGTCCCTATACTGCTGCCTTGAAATACAGAAAGCTGTGGCTACTGCATGTACAACTACAGCGACCTCCGTGCTTTGTTAGTTGAGGCTTAAAGTCTCTCTGCTAGTCTGGGGCCGGTCCCCTCTGCGACCCGGTCCCTCCACATGACTCCGGTCAGCGTGGATTCGGGTGCCAGTGATGGGTTCCCCACTTCCAGTGCCCCTAGGATCGCTTCTCTTTCCCTTCTGCTCCCCCCGCCTCTCCACTGCACTGGGACCAGCCTCTCGGCGGCTCCAGTCCCCAGGACATCTGTCCTGTTTTCCGCTCACCCCTCCAACTCCCTTCGTTCTCCTTTTTCACTTTCCACCCCCCCCCTTCTATCTACTCCCTCCTCCAGTCTGAGAATGGGCCCTCCCTCAATAGGGTTCGCCCAGATCCCCTGTCCTGGAGTGTGGTGTTGTTGAAAACGGGTGTGTGGGTACCAGCTAGCACCCCCTCCTTACCTCTGTGGCGACTGGACCCTCAGAGGCGCCACATATTCCCCCGTAAAACACAACACGTCCTCGGGCTGGAACAGAGTAAAACAGGTGTTAAAACATGTAACATTTTTCTGAAATGCATTTCACTAGGCAAAACAGTAAAACAAGTTACTTTTTCTTCCCTTTATGGGAGTCACTTTTCACTTGAATGTTGTATATAAATATCTCGACCCACCGTAGCCGGGGCTGCACAGGGCAGGCGTTTGTCTTCCTCCTGTCACGGAACCGCGCCTGCAGCTGTAGGAACTGGTGTGGTCCAGTTTCAGAAGTGCTGGCTGAACAGATATAAAAGGTTGTTTAAAGTCGTGACGCCACCTGTGAGAGTTCTGGTATTGTCCACCGGCGCTGCTTGGGTCTCCGGGGGATGGAATGCAGCAAGATGAGACGCTCCCCACAGGATGAGCGGGAGTCCCCGGAGCCAGGAGCTGCACAAGATGTTGTGAGGCAGCTGCAGTTACCTTCTAATATGCGGAGATAAACAGTTCTGAAAAAGGCACGGACCCTGATAGTCTCTGTAACGGGTACTTTACTGTAACCAGCAGGTTATACATGGCATACAGTTAACGGGTAACGGACCGGGTGGACTTCAGCAATGACCAGTGTTTCTCAGAGCTCCGCGGTGTTCCTCCATTTTAAGCTAATTTGTGTTGCCGTTGTCGCCTTGGGGTGCCAGATCGGGTACAAGGAGGCTGCTTCAATTTCCCTACCGGTGAATTCTGACCGGAATGTGTGGGGAGCCTTGGGTCCTTATGGTGGGTACTCCACTGGCAAGACGGCTCTGTTTGCGGCGGCGGTGGGGTACTCCTGTAGAGCAGTCCCTCCACTCCTGGTTTGCATGGCAGTGATAAACGACTCCCAGCTTCGGAACCAGTAATCCGGTTGTAGATGGGCACGGGGGTGTTTTGGCCCGTACATAGTTGCCCAGAGACTGGTTGTTGAGGCACCGGAGCTATGGCGCCCAACCGGTGGTGGTGGCCAGGGGGCTGCACGGAACTGTGCAGGCCCCCTCTCCTATGTTGCAGACTCTTCAGCTTCTCTCTGCAGACTACTCTCTTTCTGCACTAACTTCTCCACTAACACACTACTCCTACACTCCGCCCACCAGGACCTTATTAGCCCTCTATTTTGATGTGCATGTAGGGTATGGAGCTCTGAGTTTTAACCATGTCATTGCTTTAGTCAGAGAATATTGCTGCTGCTGTCTGGGCTGCAATACACTCCTGTGACGCCCTCGTTGCGGGGCGCCACACTCCCCCATGGTGAAATACGCTTGTCCCCAAGTGTCACGCTACCCAACATTACAGAGAGATTTTTACATTTTTATAAACAGGTAATAAACACTTTTATTAATAACAGGTATGCATTTTACTTAGACTGTTGCAAATGCACGAGACAAGTATCAAACGGGTTAACCTTTGCGGACCCTTAATGTAAGTCCAGGGCTTTAGCCGCCGGGCCGCCCTTCTGGCGGTTAAACGGGAAAGAAAGTCACTGACAAAGTTCAAGCAAAGTTACTTGTGGAGAGAACTATTCCGCACCCGTATGGCGAACCAACCATCATAGCAAGCGTGTCACTCATAAGTGATTATGTCCCCTCTATACAAGTCGTGGTCTGGATGTCCTCTCGGTAAGTGTGACTCTACATCGCGACGCCCCACAAATATCTCCTCGTACACACCCTCCTTCCTGGCGAAACCCCACCTGTTAGATAGATTGAACGAGGTTACTCTACCTTCCTTGCGAAGTTCCTCAGGCAACGGGGGTTGACGATGACCCTTGGCACGAGCTTCCATGTTAGCTCGCTCACGGGCTCGCCACTCCGCTCTGCGGAGCTGACGTACATCATCGTCGGTACGACCCGGGGTGTGGGTATAGTCCTGGCGAATCAGGGGCTGCTGGTAAGCTTGAGCTTGGCGGGAAGTCTGGATGGGCACCCAAGTGAACGGCAACGGAGAAGGCGCCGCGGCTGCACCTGACCACTGTACCCGAGCAGGTTGCTCGGCCGGAGGTTCCTCTGTATCTCCCCAGGCAAAACCGGTGCAATAGAGGTCCTCAGTAACACTGTGGTTCTCGTCGTCCTCTTCCTCCACTCCTTCGACGATCACATCGGGCTGCGCTTCGGGTAGAGATGCTGGATTGGATTCTTCCGGGCAGATGGGTGATGGTGCCGCGGAGTCCTCCACGGGGTCGTCCTGCAGGGCTTCCAGGCTGCCTGACTCCTCATCTGTGGCTTCAGCGCTTTCAGGTGGTAGCGGTGTTTCTATCCCGGTGACCAGGTAGGCCTCTGTAGTTTCAGAGAAGGCCCCCGGTTCTGGGGAGAAACAGGTAACAGTCTCTAGGTTGATAGTGAGACCGGTAATAGGTTCCTCTGCAGGAACTAAACAGGTGTCGGCTTCTGCGGTGGAGTAATTTGTAAGCTCCGGCTCCAGAACGGATTCAGTTGCAGTCTCAGACCCTGGAACGGGATAAGTCGTGGTCTCCGGTGGGATAACGCAGTTCACGGGCTCTGGTGATGAGGCAGGACAGGTGGTTGGCACTGGTGAGGTGGCGGAACGGGAGCTGTGGTCCGTTTCTGGAGTAGGACCACTGGTAAGTCCTTGCTGGATAGCTCGGTGAAGTCGGCTGCCCAGACCCGCGCTCCAGCTGCAGATCGTCCACTCCACTGTCTCCATAACCCTCACCCGGAGGTCTTGCAATGCCTCTTGCCAGAAGTCGGGGTTGCCGTCAATTGTGAGGACGGGACCCGGACCCAGATGGCCTATGGCTACTCTGGCCTCCGCCTCGACCTCCTGCATCAACTAGTGGAGCTTTATGCTGGTCATCTTCTTCTTGGAGGAACCACACCCGTCCAAACCTGTAACCGTTCTTGTTGAAGAGCTGGTGGAAAAGCCTCTGACACTCCCACTTTCTGGGGGTTTTTGTAGTCCATAGGTGGGATAAAGTCTTTGGCCCGCCCCCATGGTTGTTTCCAGCAATCGGGGCGGACAATGATTTTGGCGCCTTTGCCTTGGCCTTCCCACGAAGAGGGGCGGAGTCTCACCCCTGGGCCTGCACGTGGTGGTTCACATGGCGGTGATCCGCCATTTTGGTCGCCATCTTGGCCCAACAGTGAAAAGACGGGAAAAGTTCAGTTTAGGATGAACAAAGTCCTTTTTGATGAAATAAAGTCTTTTAAAGCACACTATACCCGTTAAGGAATGGGCCTGCTCGTATCCTGTTCGTGACGCCAATCTATCTCGACCCACCGTAGCCGGGGCTGCACAGGGTAGGCGTTTGTCTTCCTCCTGTCACGGAACTGCGCCTGCGGCTGTGGGAACCGGTGTGGTCCAGATTCAAAAGTGCCGGCTGAACAGATTTAAAAGGTTGTTTCAAGTCGTGACGCCACCTGTGAGAGTTCCGGTGATGTCCACCGGCACTGCTTGGGTCTCCAGGGGATGGAATGCAGCAAGATGAGACGCTCCCCACAGGATGAGCGGGAGTCCCCGGAGCCAGGAGCTGCACAAGATGTTGTGAGGCAGCTGCAGTTACCTTCTAATATGCGGAGATAAACAGTTCTGAAAAAGGCACGGACACTGATAGTCTCTGTAACGGGTACTTTACTGTAACCAGCAGGTTATACATGGCATACAGTTAACGGGTAACGGACCGGGTGGACTTCAGCAATGACCAGTGTTTCTCAGAGCTCTGCGGTGTTCCTCCATTCTAAGCTAGTTTGTGTTGCCGTTGTCGCCTTGGGGTGCCAGATCGGGTACAAGGAGACTGCTTCAATTTCCCTACCGGTGAATTCTGACCGGAATGTGTGGGGAGCCTTGGGTCCTTTTGGTGGGTACTTCGCTGGCATGACGGCTCTGTTTGCGGCGGCGGTGGGGTACTCCTGTAGAGCGGTCCCTCCACTCCTGGTTTGCATGGCAGTGATAAACGACTCCCAGCTTCGGAACCAGTAATCCGGTTGTAGATGGGCACGGGGGTGTTTTGGCCCGTATATAGTTGCCCATAGACCGGTTGTTGAGGCACCGGAGCTATGGCGCTCAACCAGTGGTGGTGGCCAGGGGGCTGCATGGAACTGTGCAGGCCCCCTCTCCTACGTTGCAGACTCTTCAGCTTCTCTCTGCAGACTACTCTCTTTCTGCACTAACTTCTCCACTAACACACTACTCCTACACTTCGCCCACCAGGACCTTATTGGCCCTCTAACAAAGGCAAGATATCTACAGCACCAAGTGAAAGGTGGAACTCATTGAATTCCTAAGATTGGAGGTGCAAGTCTTTAGTCAGGGAGTTCCACCCAACGCAAGCAGTAACAGAAAGTAAATACAAAACAGAGCCTAACCAGCTGGTTAACTTCAAATCCGTGTTTAATCCGTCATCACAGCACGACGTTTCGGTCGCAATGACCTTTTTCAAGTGCATACAACCTATTACACCAGTTTGCTTTTTATATCATTTAACTCCACCCCCAACATTAATCACCCAATCAGTACGCAATATATAGTAAACAAAGTTAAAATAACACATTCACTAGACAGAGATCAACTAGCCATCCTTTACCTACAAGCGAACCTGGAATCCAGCCCTAGAACTTGTAGAATGCATAGATCGCCATAGTCCGTGCTCCACAGTGTCCAAATAACATGTAATCATGCAGTGGCGAGAATTTACCAATCATAGGCACGCATTATACCGTTGGTATGGCAACAGTCTCTTCCTTTGTACCCCTGCCAATCGGCGATCCTCCACAGTAAAAACGTCCGGGGCATAGCGCGCATGCGCCGGCGTCCTTCTCTGATTCGCCGCTGTACCCGTCAATCCAGCCTCGGCGTCATTCCATGATTCGCCGACGTACCCGTCAATCAAGCACCGATACTGTGGCCGTGCGCTGACGTACATCCTGTCTCCGACGTCCATAGAGACAGCCCTGGAACCATCTGGGCATGCGCGCTAGCGCTCTGTGCTCACTATACATATCTGCAATGCCTAGAAATCAAAGCCCACTAAAATCTCACGGTAGATCACCATTATATAGGAGTTATCAAATGTATATATTAAATCTACAAGGATACAAAAACTTCTTTTACATCCACATATTTGTATATACCACAAAAGTATTTACCAATTATACACATTTACAGGGGACCACACATTAAACCTCGCGGGGTCATATATAATGATGCGGAACCAATAGTACTATACTCCATCATACTTAAAAAGCATCCATTACCCAATGTAAGGACCATTAAAAGGTCCATGCAGAGCGATTGGTTCCGCATCTAAAATACATACACCTCACATATGGTACCCTACAGCATCTTACCACCAGGTAACAGTGTGTGCAATTCCCTACTCCATTCCTCATAATTGTGAACATAACGCGAATGTTATAAACGGACACTGTAGTTCCACAAAAGAGCAAGTCTTCCAATCTAGATTGAATATGAGAAGGTGTTAAAACATGATAAAAACAACAAATATAGAGAAGTATGCAAGACCATCAATCTGAACCTAGTAAGCAACCCCTCTGATCGTAATCAATATTCATACCCTTAGGGACCAAGGTGTCCAATTCAAATATCCACTTTAACTGTTTCTTTTTTAATAGGGCCACGCGGTCCCCTCCCCTTCTAAGTGGGGGAACATCGTCTATAACTCTAAACCTGAGTTGGTTGACCGCGTGGCCCATCTCGTGGAAGTGTCTCGGTACTGGCAATTCAGTCAAACCCGACCGGATTGTACTCTTGTGTTTACCTATTCGTGCTTTTATTTCCATTGTGGTCTCCCCCACATAGAGGAGACCACACGGGCAACAAATAGTATATATCACGAAATTGCTATTGCACGTGTATCTCTTCTTGATGTTGTACTTTTTTCCGGACCGGGGATGGCTAAAAAACCTTCCCTTCAACAAATTGCCACAGCACGTACAGCTTAGACAAGGGAAATTACCCAGGCTGGGTGGTGCAAGAGTAGTTTGTATACTTTTTTTGGAACTACCAATGTCTGCGTGGATGAGGTCGTCTTTCAAACTGTGTCCCTTTCTGTATGAAATCAAGGGAAACGATTTGAATTCTTCGACGATTTGAATTCTTCCTGTCTCCGACGTCCATAGAGACAGCCCTGGAACCATCTGGGCATGCGCGCTAGCGCTCTGTGCTCACTATACATATCTGCAATGCCTAGAAATCACCACCCACTAAAATCTCACGGTAGATCACCATTATATAGGAGTTATCAAATGTATATATTAAATCTATAAGGATACAAAAACTTCTTTTACATCCACATATTTATATATACCACAAAAGTATTTACCAATTATACACATTTACAGGGGACCACACATTAAACCTCGCGGGGTCATATATAATGATGCGGAACCAATAGTACTATACAAATATACTTAACAAAGTATAGATCCAATTTGGAGGACACTAAGAGGTCAAACTGGTTCCGTGACATAGAGGACTATTATGAAGGTCGTATATATGGTTGGCAATATAGGGCCATTACATCTCAGGGTCCTAAGCCAAAACCGGGACCTAAAAGACCGAATAGAAGATCTAGGAAACCACAAAAACCTCACCAACCTCAACCATCATTTGGGTTCACGGGCGAAGCCGACTCCACGGATGACGGTTCTAATGCAACTGGGGCTGTTTTTTTAGCCAAACCCAAAGGCCCAGGAACCGGACCCGGCACGGCAACAGGGGTGGCAGGAAACACAGGGGAAGGCGGACAGAAGCCTGTGACAAGATCCAAGTCGAGGAAGCGGTAGCTGATGGTGAACGACTAGTGGTAAATATATCATCTATTAATATTAGTGATGAACAAAATAAGATTCTTTCCAAGGGACTAACTTTTTGTCCTACAGGTTTTGTTGATTGGTTTGGTGTTGATAACGACCTGTACCTCTTCTTTCGCAGAATAGGTTTGGCTAAATATTTCTCTGACAAAGAGGATAGAGGACCGGTGTTAGTGGATGATACCCTCACACTCAGAGACGTTGAACTATGGAAAAAGAGTAAATTTGTGGCCCCTGGGCATGATCCTGTTATAGAGACCTTTGGTAAACTGGTCCAAAAGGATATTGCAAAATTGAGGAAGAATGACAGCTGTAAAGGGAGATCCAATATCACACGCTCTGAGAGAGAGGAGATAAAAAAATTGAAAAAGGATGTGTCCATCACCATAAAGCCTGCGGATAAGGGCGGAGCAATTGTGGTGATGGACACTATCCAATATCGAGATGAGATCATGAGACAATTGAATGACACATCGGTCTATGAGAGGATGGCGTTAATGACCATGGATTATCCGAATATTTGATAGTTGATTTCCCTGTGGTACCAACTCTGTATACCCTCCCAAAAATACATAAGGACCTAAAAAACCCTCCCGGGCGTCCAATCGTCCCAGGGAGAGGCTCCTTATGTAATAAAGTCTCGATTTTTCTTGACCATTTGTTGCGAAGGTTCGCTGTTGCGGCCCCTTCATATACAAAAGATACTAGTGACTTTATTCGTTCACTGTCAGAACTTCAGGTCAGTGACACAACATGGCTTGTGTCCTTTGATGTTGTGTCATTGTACACATCAATTGAGCACGAGAGAGGTCTCTCAGCTGTCGATGTGACGCTCGCCGCCTCTGACATGGCGCCACACTGTGCACGGTTCGCCCTGGCGCTGTTGGCTTTCATCCTGGAGAGGAATTTCTTCCTCTTCGATGATGATTATTACCTACAGCGCCGGGGGACAGCCATGGGGTCCAACGTGGCCCCACGTATGCCAACATCTATATGGCTGTCCTCGAGGGCGAACACGTGTACAGTTCACCATCGTGGCATCATGTCAGGGGGTGGCGACGTTATATCGACGATATCTTTTTTGTGTGGGACGGGAGTAGGGAGGAACTGGAGGTGTTCTTCGACTCACTGAATAACATCCACCCTGGATTGGGTTTTACCATGACATGCTCTCTTGAAAATATGCAATTTCTGGACACGATGGTGTACAAAGAAAATGGTTTTCTTAAAACAGATCTTTTTGTCAAAAGTACTGACAAAAATAGTACATTGCATTTTTTGAGTGAGCACCCAAGACGGATGGTGGAGTCCCTACCTTGGAGTCAGATGCTGAGAGTACGTAGGATAGTTTCTGATGACTCAAGGATTGATATGAGGCTGCAAGAGATGGTCAATAGGTTCTTGAAAAGAGGATACCCTAAACATAGCCTCATTAAGTTCAAAACTGAAGCATTGAACATTAGTCAGAGAGAATTGTTGAATCCTAAACTAAAGGTAACACCTGCTAAAAGAATTCCATTTGTAACCACATATTATGCAGTCAGCAGAAAAATTATGGATGTGGTAAGAAAACACTGGCCTCTTTTGTCTAAGGGGCACAGTGAGGTCGAAGAATTCAAATCGTTTCCCTTGATTTCATACAGAAAGGGACACAGTTTGAAAGACGACCTCGTCCACGCAGACATTGGTAGTTCCAAAAAAAGTATACAAACTACTCTTGCACCACCCAGCCTGGGTAATTTCCCTTGTCTAAGCTGTACGTGCTGTGGCAATTTGTTGAAGGGAAGGTTTTTTAGCCATCCCCGGTCCGGAAAAAAGTACAACATCAAGAAGAGATACACGTGCAATAGCAATTTCGTGATATATACTATTTGTTGCCCGTGTGGTCTCCTCTATGTGGGGGAGACCACAATGGAAATAAAAGCACGAATAGGTAAACACAAGAGTACAATCCGGTCGGGTTTGACTGAATTGCCAGTACCGAGACACTTCCACGAGATGGGCCAAGCGGTCAACCAACTCAGGTTTAGAGTTATAGACGATGTTCCCCCACTTAGAAGGGGAGGGGACCGTGTGGCCCTATTAAAAAAGAAAGAGTTAAAGTGGATATTTGAATTGGACACCTTGGTCCCTAAGGGTATGAATATTGATTATGATCAGAGGGGTTGCTTACTTGGTTCAGATTGATGGTCTTGCATACTTCTCTATATTTGTTGTTTTTATCATGTTTTAACACCTTCTCATATTCAATCTAGATTGGAAGACTTGCTCTTTTGTGGAACTACAGTGTCCGTTTATAACATTCGCGTTATGTTCACAATTATGAGGAATGGAGTAGGGAATTGCACACACTGTTACCTGGTGGTAAGATGCTGTAGGGTACCATGGTTTACAATATGTGAGGGGTATGTATTTTAGATGCGGAACCAATCGCTCTGCATGGACCTTTTAATGGTCCTTACATTGGGTAATGGATGCTTTTTAAGTATGATGGAGTATAGTACTATTGGTTCCGCATCATTATATATGACCCCGCGAGGTTTAATGTGTGGTCCCCTGTAAATGTGTATAATTGGTAAATACTTTTGTGGTATATACAAATATGTGGATGTAAAAGAAGTTTTTGTATCCTTGTAGATTTAATATAAACATTTGATAACTCCTATATAATGGTGATCTACCGTGAGATTTTAGTGGGCGGTGATTTCTAGGCATTGCAGATATGTATAGTGAGCACAGAGCGCTAGCGCGCATGCCCAGATGGTTCCAGGGCTGTCTCTATGGACGTCGGAGACAGGATGTACGTCAGCGAACGGCCACAGTATCGGTGCTTGATTGAGGGGTACGTCGGCGAATCATGGAATGACGCCGAGGCTGGATTGACGGGTACAGCGGCGAATCAGAGAAGGATGCCGGCGCATGCGCGCTATGCCCCGGACGCTTTTACTGTGGAGGATCGCCGATTGGCAGGGGTACAAAGGAAGAGACTGTTGCCATACCAACGGTATAATGCGTGCCTATGCTTGGTAAATTCTCGCCACTGCATGATTACATGTTATTTGGACACTGTGGAGCACGGACTATGGCGATCTATGCATTCTACAAGTTCTAGGGCTGGATTCCAGGTTCGCTTGTAGGTAAAGGGTGGCTAGTTGATCTCTGTCTAGTGAATGTGTTATTTTAACTTTGTTTACTATATATTGTGTACTGATTGGGTGATTAATGTTGGGGGTGGAGTTAAATGATATAAAAAGCAAACTGGTGTAATAGGATGTATGCACTTGAAAAAGGTCATTGCGACCGAAACGTCTTATTGGCCCTCTATTCTGATGGCATGTAGGGTATGGAGCTCTGAGTTTTAACCATGTCATTGCTTTAGTCAGAGAATATTGCTGCTGCTGTCTGGGCTGCAATACACTCCTGTGACGCACTCGTTGCGGGGCGCCACATAAATACCAGGGATGTACAGTGCCTTGTGAAAGTATTCGGCCCCTTTGAACTTTTTAACCTTTTTGCCACATTTCAGGCTTTAAACATAAAGATATAAATTCTAATGTTTTTGTGAAGAATCAACAACAAGTGGGACACAATCGTGAAGTGGAACGAAATTTATTGGATATTTTAAACTTTTTTAACAAATAAAAAACTGAAAAGTGGGGCGTGCAATATTATTTGTCCCCATTGAGTTAATACTTTGTAGCGACATCTTTTGCTACGATTACAGCTGCAAGTTGCTTGGGGTATGTCTATCAGTTTTGCACATCGACAGACTGAAATTCTTGCCCATTCTTCCTTGCAAAACAGCTCGAGCTCAGTGAGGTTGGATAGAGAGCGTTTGTGAACAGCAGTTTTCAGCTCTTTCCACAGATTCTCAATTGGATTCAGGTCTGGACTTTGACTTGGTCATTCTAACATCTGGATACGTTTATTTTTGAACCATTCCATTGTAGATTTTGCTTTATGTTTGGGATCATTATCTTGTTGGAAGATACAGTCATATGAAAAAGTTTGGGCACCCCTCTTAATCTTGCTCTTTTTTTTTTGTTTAAAATTGAAAATTAAATTTTTTTGCAACAGCTATTTCAGTGTGATATATGTAATACTGATGGACACAGTAATATTTCAGGTTTGAATGAGGTTTATTGTACTAATCAAAATGTGATATATGCATTATTTCATAATTTGACAGGTGCCAAAGTATGAGCACCCTTCTGATTTTCATATTTGAAAACTCCTAACTACTTTTTACTGACTTACTGAAGCACTAAATTGGTTTGGTAACCTCATTGAGCTTTGTACTTCATAGCCCGGTGTATCCAATCATAAGAAAAGCTATTTCAGGTGTCCACTTGCAAGTTGTTCTCCTAGTTGCATCTTCTCTGAGGAGTGGCATCATGGGCTCCTCAAAACAGCTCTGAAATGATCTGAAAATAAAGATTGTTCAACATAGTTGTTCAGGGGAAGGATACAAAAAGTTGTCTCAGAGATTTACCCTGTCAGTTTCCACTGTGAGGAACATAGTAAGGAAATAGAAGACCATAGGGTCAGTTCTTGTAAAGGCCAGAAGTGGCAGGCCAACAAAAATATCAGAACGGCAGAGAAGAAGAATGGTGAGAATAGTCAAGAACAATCCATAGACCATCTCCAAAGACCTGAAGCATCATCTTGCTGCAGATGGTGTCACTGTGCATTGGTCAACAATACAGCGCACACTGCACAAGGAGAAGCTGTATGGGAGAGTGATGCAAAAGAAGCCGTTTCTGCATGCACACCACAAACTGAGTCACCTGAGGTATACAAAAGCACATTTGGACAAGCCAGTTTCATTTTGGAAGAAGGTCCTGTGGACTGATGAAACAAAGATTGAGTTGTTTGGTCATACAACAAGGCGTTATGCAAGGCGCCACAAAAACACAGCATTTCAAAAAAAACACTTGCTACCCACTGTCAAATTTGGGGGAGGGTCCATCATGCTTTGGGGCTGTGTGGCCAATGACGGCACCGGGAATCTTGTTAAAGTTGAGGGTTGCATGGATTCCACTCAGTATCAGCAGATTCTTGAGAATAATGTTCAAGAATCAGTGTCAAAGTTGAAGTTACGTCGGGGATGGATCTTTCAGCAAGACAATGATCCAAAACACCGCTCCAAATCTACTCAGGCATTCATGCAGAGGAACAATTACAATGTTCTGGAATGGCCATCCCAGTCCCCAGACCTGAATATCATTGAACATCTGTGGGATGTTTTGAAGCGGGCAGTCCATGATGCTCGGCGACCATCAAACTTAACAGAGTTGGAATTGTTTTGTAAAGAGGAATGGTCAAAAATACCTTCATCCAGGATCCAGGAACTCATTAATGGTACCTTTACACGCCGCGACGGCAGGCTGGATACATCCCGCTACAGGCTACAAATGTAGCTTGTAGCGCCAATGTAGCCCGTCGTAGCGGCGTCTGAAGACGTGATGCTACAGCCGGCAACAGATACATCTGTTTCCTAGCTCTGCTCGAAAACTGATGGCTACATCGCCGATGGTAGCGAGCTGTATCGGCGTGTAAAGAGGCAACGGAAGGGAACTCTGGACAGCCTGCGATGTAGCTGCAATGTAGCTAAGGCGTGACCCTGGCTCCGGGTTTCCGCGCCCCCTTCAGCAATCATTGGAGGAAGCTGCTGCATGACGATTGGTAGTCGCTGCATAGGGAGGCATATTTAAGGAGCTGACGAGTCACACTACACAATCGCTCGAGCGTGCTGTATTACTCAGCCTCCTGCGTTGCCTGCCCAATCAGGATGTTATTGCTTCGTCCTATCAGCGTACGGACGGCTCGTACTCCACAATTGTGGCACGCCTATGTGCTGTCCCTGCTGCACCAGGTCCGCCCATAGTAGCTGGTTATAGCGGTGTGTAAATGAGCTACAGCTGGCTACTTGAGACACCCGGCGATGTAGCTAGCTATAGATGTAGCGTGGCGTAGCGCACCTTGTGGCGGCGTGTAAAGAGGGTGCGTTGACCGTTTGTAACCGTTTGAGCGTGCTCGTGCACGTGAAGTAGCGGGATGTATCCAGCCTGCCGTCGCGGCGTGTAAAGGTACCTTAACAGCTACAGGAAGCAACTAGAGGCTGTTATTTTAGCAAAAGGTGGATCTACTAAATATTAATGTCACTTTTCTGTTGAGGTGCCCATACTTTTGCACCTGTCAATTTTTGAAATAATGCATATTTCACATTTTCGGTTAGTACAATAAACCTCGTTTCAATCCTTAAATATTAATGTGTCCATCAGTTATTACATATATCACACTGAAATAGCTGTTGCAAAAAAACAATTTTAAACAAAAAAAAAAGAGTAAGTTTAAGAGGGGTGCCCAAACTTTTTCATATGACTGTAAATCTCCATCTCAGTCTCAGGTCTTTTGCAGACTCCAACAGGTTTTCTTCCAGAATGGTCCTGTATTTGGCTCCGTCCATCTTCCCATCAATTTTAACCATCTTCCCTGTCCCTGCTGAAGAAAAGCAGGCCCAAACCATGATGCTGCCACCACCATGTGTGACAGTGTGGATGGTGTTTTGAGGTTGATGAGCTGTGTTGCTTTTACGCCAAACATATCTTTTTGCATTGTGCCCAAAATGTTCGATTTTGGTTTCATCTGACCAGAGCACCTTATTCCACATGTTTGGTGTGTCTCCCAGGTTGCTTGTGGCAAACTTCAACTGAGACTTTCTATGGATATCTTTGAGAAATAGCTTTCTTCTTGCCACTCTTCCATAAAGGCCAGATTTGTGCAGTGTACGACTGATTGTTGTCCTAGGGACAGACTTTCCCACCTCAGCTGTAGATCTCTGCAGTTCATCCAGAGTGTTCATGGGCTTTTGGCTGCATCTCTGATCAGTCTTCTCCTTGTTTGAGATGAAGGTTTAGAGGGACGGCCGGGTCTTGGCAGATTTGCAGTGGTCTTATATTCCTTCCATTTCAATATGATCTCTTGCACAGTGCTCCTTGAGATGTTTAAAACTTGGGAAATCTTTTTGTTTCCAAATCTGGCTTTAAACTTCGCCTCAACAGTATCTCGGACCTGCCTGGTGTGTTCCTTCGTCTTCATGATGCTCTCTACACTTGAAACAGAACCCTGACACTATCACAGAGCAGGTGCATTTATATGGAGACTTGATTACACACAGGTGGATTCTATTTATCATTACCAGTCATTTAGGACAACATTGGATCATTCAGAAATCTTAACTGAACTTCTGGAGTGAGTTTGCTGCACTGAAAGTAAAGGGGTCGAATAATATTGCACGCCCCACTTTTCAGTTTTTTATTTGTTAAAAAAGTTTCAAATATGCAATAAATTTCGTTCCACTTCACGATTGTGTCCCACTTGTTCTTGATTCTTCACAAAAAAAGTTATCAGCATCTTCACACCCTGCAGAGAGCTGCTGCATTAGTCCTCTCAATTATAAGCCTAGACGATTAGTCCTGGCTGTGTTAAACTGTCAAGTAATTATGCACCCCCCCCCCCTCAGCAGCTCTCTCCGCCCTCCACCGTCCTCCCTCTGCTCTCCAGGCACTGTGGTTTCACTTTTAGGAGATCTATTCTGTTGATGACACAGGGAGAGAGGGATTGCAGGTCTGCCTTATCTTATCTAGACTCCATTTGTTTCTCTAAGCAGACGTCCCTGCTGTGACAGTTTCTGTGATGTATTTGACTTCTTTCCTGGCTGCAGACACAGAGAGCAGAGAGGAGAATACAGCCCCCCCCACCCTGATGTCCTGTGTTGTGATGTGACATGCATATTAATCGTATGGGGAGTGGACAGCAGAGAACTAAGTGGATCACTCACGACAGATGGAATGAATCTCTTTATTTGAAGTTTACAGAGGATTGGAGGGAAATATAAATAGAGGAAATACATCAATAGAGAGAGCTTAGAGAAAAGAATTAGAAAATGATAGCAGTTACATATAGATTATTGACCTGACAGTTTTCCTTTAAAGGCATACCTGCCGACAAAAAGAGCAGGACATGCAGCTATGATGGCTACTGTATGGTACTGCCATTGCCGGAGCCCACCTCCGCTGCTACTTTCTTCATTCCTCCACGTCCTCCTGTATGTACAGTATTATGGGTGCCGCTCAGCGTAGATGTATGGTAGCAAGCCGCCAGCCAATCATACGGCAGCTGCTGGCATCTGATTGGCTGGCGCATTACCGTACATCTATGCTGAGCTTTGCCCGGATATCGTACATACAGGAGGACATGGAGGAATGAATAATGCAGCTCCAGCGAGCTCCGGCAATAGTGATGCTGTGTGTGTTTTTGTCTGTGTGTATATGAGAGAGAGAGATGGGGATATTGGAAGATGATGGGGGCTGCAGATGGATGATGGGGGCTGCAGGGGGATATTGGGGATGATGGGGGGCTGCAGATGGATGATGGGTGATATTGGAGATGATGGAGACTGCAGTTGAATGATGGGGGCTGCAGATGGATGATGGGGATATTGGGAGATGATGGGGGCTGCAGATGGTTGATGGATGACACAGTTAGTCTGGTTATGCTAGTTTGTGATGACAACTACTGTACAGTATATAATAAATAGTTCATTTTTTTGATCAACACAAAATGTGAATTCCTCTTCATGGAAAAATAAGACATCCCCTGAAAATAAGACATGGCGCATCTTTGGGAGCAAAAATTAATATAAGACACTGGCTTATTTTCGGAGAAACAGGGTATAAGATTATCTCAGCACAGGAACATTTTTTTTAACACATCTAATTGTGGAACTATCTAGATCTATTGATTAAAATGCACTTGATGGGAAAACCCCTTTATGTGATATTAATATGTAACGTCCAAATAGAAGGGTGAACTTAGCCTTACAACTAACAATGCAGACCTGTTTCATTAAAAGTGATAATTTTTCCGCTTTCATGGTAAATTTGTATTCTATGCCAATTAATCTACACTATATCAGCTTCCAGACTAGCTACAGAATGATACAATTTTATATTATTTTTTCGAATGAAAACTAGCAATAAATAATCGAAAAAAGCCCCAAAAATTCTAAATGAATTTGAAAGTTTTCAGTGTGATCAATGTATGTGCAATGACAGAAAGCATCCACTAGATGTAGCTCTTGCATTACATCATACAACAGTTTTTGCGCTTGATTCATTATCAGGAAGACTAATGTTTCTACTTTTTTATTTATTTTTTTAAAGGTTTTTTTGGCAGCTGCAGTAATTATGGTTAATAATTGGAAAACAATAAACTTTTATTTGCTGTAATTCATTTTTTGGGGTTTATATGCCAAAGATCTGCTCTGTGTTGTAAGGAGAAATAATTTCTTGGCTATAATACTGACTAGGTACTTGTAAAACAGGTCAAAATATGTAATCCAATTTTATGCATCTATCATCAAAATACAATTGATTTATGAGTAGTTATTTAATAATGTTATTTTCACAACTTATTTTAATTACTTGTCAGACACCTGACATCGTAAAATGTGGGAGTTCTAGGCATACACCTGGACAAGGACATTTTTTTGAGTCAATACATTTTTATTAAGCAAGTTTCGAAAATGACAAACAAAGAATTACATAAAGGTTACAACCTAAGCAGTCAAAATTCAAAATATAAGAGATCAAAGCTCATCCAAAGCTAAAGGTGGGGGAGGAAGCAGAGAGGGGGGGGGGGAGGGAGGGGAGGGCAGTATTGCTCTCATTAGGTTCAACGAGTGTAATATATAGCATGTCCCCTAAGGGGGATTACATTAAAATTCATAATACAAGAAATCCCACATTCTCGTCAAGACATGGAGACGTTTCAAGACTATGAGGAGCAGTAACAGGTATCTCAGATAAAGTTATTATAAAGCATCTCAAACGGCACTGTTATAAAGCCTCTCAGACAACAATATCATTACAGCATCATTATTATAAAGGTGCAGGTGTGGCCATAGGGTGGGAGGCCCAGATCTGCCAAGCCACTGAGGCCTGTTTTCTATTCGGGAGGCTCAACGCCAAATAATATTCCTGGGCAAAGATATAGTTAATTCTGGATGTGACCTCTGCCAGATTAGGGGGGGTCTCCTTCCTCCAGCGAGCAGCCAAGGACAATCTAACCGCTGTCAAAATGTAAACCAAAGTTTTGTGAAACATGGGAGGAAAGTCATCCAGGCCTATGTTGAGGATCGCTAATTGTGGAGTGAGGGGGATAGACAAGCCTGTGACCGATTTTATCAAACATGCTATCAAATGCCAAAAAGAAGCTATATTAGGACACTCTTTTGCCACAAAGTCTCCCACACAGTGGAGAGACTCGACCACCAAAATAAGCCAGTCTTGCTGGAGTGTAGTACCACCGTAGGTGTATCTTCTTAATTATTTGAAGGTGATTAATGCATCTAGTTGAGCGAGGCATATGACGAATTGCTCTTTTCCAATCCTCCGGACATGAGGAAAATTGTAAATCCTCCTCCCACCTGTTCATATATGCTAATTTCTGAGGACCACTCAACGACAGGATCGCTGAGTAAATTATAGAAAGACCTTTCGTTTTTTCTGGGTCCGACAGCAGAAATCCCTGAAATGCAGAGGGGGAGAGCCTCCCCACCCCACATCCACGAGGGTCTGATAACAAGAAATATCTAACCTGTAAGCATTGCAGGAATATCTGCTCCAGAGCCGGATGTTGAGCCAGTAAGGCTTCATGACCAATTAGGTCATCTCCAACCATCAAGTCTGAGACTGCATGTATCCCTGCTGCATTCCATTTAGGCACATCTAATGATGGGATGTGAAAACGTAACGCCTCAATGGGGATCAAAGATAAGGGTAAAGAGGTCCAGTCCCGGGGGAGTGTACATCAAATCAGCAACATGGAACGGGTCGTGGCCAGTTTAAAGTCTCGCCTTAGAGGTCTTAACGATTCCGCTGCCAGAAAGTTTCGCAAGCCAGACTCTCCGCCCCCAACAAAATAGCCTTCTATCTGTGTCCAACCCAAGTTACCGTGTGAGTTCCAATACGCCTTTGTCTCCTCCAAAATCACCGCCCGGTGGTAGGCCCCCAAGTCCGGGACCCCCATCCCTCCTCTCCTCATGTGCAATGACATCACCACCCTGGAGATCCTAGGTTTCATTTTTGCCCAGATATATTTGTTAACTATATTTTGAAGTTTTTGAATAAGTTTGTCCGGGATGGCAAGAGGCATACATCTGAAGCAGTAGATTATTTTGGGTAAAAGTAGCATTTTAAACGCTTGTACCCTGGCCATCCAGGACAAGGACTGCAGAGGGTGATTATCTAAGCTGGTCAGCAAGGTCTTCCTAAGAGACTCCATATTAGTTGCCACAATCAAGGAGGAGGAGCACAGGGTTATACCCAGATACGGGACACCTGCCGGGCACCACTGAAAGGGGAACAAAGACGCAAGTCGTGCCTGCTGTCCAGGCGGAACCCCCACCGGGAGTACGACAGATTTTGTGGCGTTGAGTTTGTAAAGGGACACCCGGGAAAAGAGAGTAAGATTAGCAATTATTGCTGGGAATGAATTTTCTAATTTTGTGCAGGAGATTATAATGTCATCCGCGTATAATCCGATCTTATGACAGACTCCACCAACCTCAATACCCGAAATCAGAGGGTCAGCCCGGACCAAGGCGGCCAGAGGCTCCACCACCAGGGCGAAGATCACAGGCGAGAGTGGACAGCCCTGCCTCGTGCCATTCGTGATGTGCAACCTTCTAGACTGGAATCCCGAGGCAAGAACCCTGGCGCTGGGGGAGGAGAATAGGCTGAGGATGGCCGACAAAATCGGCCCCCTAAAGCCAAACTTCCCAAGAACTGCCCGAAGGTATCCCCAGTGCACCCTATCAAACGCTTTTTCAGCATCAAGAGACAGCAGTGCACTGGGGACCCCCCTAGCCTCTGCAACACCAATCAGGTCCAACATCCTCCGGGTCCCATCCTTAGCCTGCCTACCGGCCACAAATCCCACCTGGTCCGGGCTGACCAACAATGGCAAGACGTGGGAAACCAGTGTGGCCAACAATTTTGAGGAAATTTTTAGGTCGCAATTTAAGAGCAAGATTGGTCTATAACTACCTGGGGAGTCTAGGGCTTTACCTGGTTTGGGTATAGTTGTAATCGTCGCTTCCAAGGAAGCGGGAGAAATCGTTCCCTCTATTTGCCAGCGACGAAAAGCTCGTAGGAGATAAGGGGCTAGATCAGAGGTGAAGGTCTTGTAATATGAGTTTGGAAACCCATCCGGACCCGGTGCTGATAAGGACTTAGTAGAATTAATAATTTTAATGATTTCAGCTTCCGTGACGGGCGCGTTTAATATCGTGAGTTGTTCTTCCGATAGTGACAGGAGGTTTAATGAGGCAAGGAAGTTATCTATTTCCCCTATGTTTGGTTGTATGGTGTTTTGGCAGTCTTTCAAGTTATATAGCGATTCGTAAAATTGTGCCAAAATCTCAACTCTCTGTGGGGTTTCATACTATTTTTCTATCTGACGCTTTCATGGACTCTATCATGGTCAATGCAGCTCTCTTGTTTATTCTTCGTGCCAGGAGTGCCCCTGCTTTGTCACCTGCAGCATAGAAGGATGTTTTGACACGTCTAAAATTCTTTTCATAGTTTTGAAGCAACTGGTTTCGAATTAGTAGGATTTGCGAGGCATGTTTGTGGGTGGAATCAGACTTGTTCAGCTCCTCAAGGCGACTTAGGTCCGAAATCAGATTGGCCCTCAGCCGGTCTCGGCTTTTCTTTAGTTGAGAGGCCTTCTGAATAAGCACGCCTCTCATGACTGCTTTATGTGATTCCCACAGAGTCCCATCTGATACGTCGCCCGTATCGTTGAGGGCGAAGAAGTCCGATATGTTTTGCCTCAAAGTTTTGGTAATTGACTGGACTGGAGATTCACATTCAATCTCCACGTGCGTGTAGGGTTGTGTCTGAGCCCCAGAGTCACCCCCAACGACACTGGCGCATGATCCGACCAGGTGATCAGACCTACTTCCGCACAGACACAGGCATGCAGTGTGCCTCCATCAACTAGGAAGAGGTCTATCCTTGAATACATTCTGTGTCTGTGGGAATAGAAGGAGAAATCTCTCTCTGATGCGTGCATGTAGCGCCAGATGTCGTGGAGGTGGAATTCTCGACACAAAGGACCCAAGGTCTTACCCCTCCTCGGGCTAGGGGACGACGCATCTAGATCTCGGTCAGGTACCACATTAAGATCCCCACAAAGGACTACTCGCCTATTTGACTCTCCCTGTAACAATTCAAACAGAGATCTTAAAAATTTAATCTGGCCTTCATTAGGCGCATAGGCATTGATCAGGGTAAGGGTCTCACCACCAATTAAGCATGTCAGAATAATATAGCGTCCTGCAGGGTCCTGCTTAACCTTGACCAGCTGAAACTGTATAGAGTTCCTCACCATAATTACCACTCCTGCCTTTTTACTAACTGGATGATTGGCAAAGAAAAGATGAGGAAATGCTTTATGGCGTAGCCTAACATTATCCGGTTCTAAAAGATGAGATTCCTGCACACAAAAAATGTCTGCTTTCGATTTAAGGGCCTCTCTCCACAAGTATGAATGCTTTATCGGGGAATTTAACCCTTTTACGTTAAGTGAGACTATCTTCAATGCCATCACACCAGCGGAGAGGTGCACCCAAAGCTTGTCAGCAGGTTAGAGCAATATGGGGAAACAAGAGAAGGGGGGGGGAATAGATAGGGTAAAGGGGGAGGAAGGAAAAGTACAAGTGAGGAAGGAAAGGAATGAGAATGAAGAAAGCGTGGGAAGGAAAAAGAGAGGAGGGGAGGGAAATTAAAGTAAAAGGGAACTTATAGGGGGAAGCAAACCAAGGGAAGAAGAAGTCAAATAGAATGACTTAGGGGTTATTTAGACCCCAAGGACAAACAAAACACAAATGTAAACAATAAGAAAGGTCTCCGACCAATTATGGGGGTAAAGAAAACAACCTCCTGCACCTCTGTGGAGGCTCCTTGAAGTAGGTGCCAGGCTTGATCCTTAGTGGCTACTAATGAGACTAAGACCTCTGATTTTCAAATTTAGCACAGGTCAGTTACTTCATTATACATTTGCACAATTCAGACTGATCATCTTTTCTCTAGTGCCACTCATTAATTTACATTTCTTATATACACAGTAGTGTCACGGCAGATATTAAATTCTTGTAAGTATTATTATTTTCTGCCAGCACCTACATGTAATGGTGATGCCAGTCTTATACTTTTTCACATATTGTCTATTTTGACTGAGCTCCCAGTATATATAATTTTCCCTTTCCTTCTTTTCTTAGTCTGGTATCCACTCTTGGACACCAGTGTGAGGTCCTAGCACACACCTGATTCCTGTTTTTAATTACATCCATGGACATATAAGCCTATACACATTTCACCATTTCACTAGGGCATAGTGTCAGGACCTGGCAGTGGAGGCTCCTTGAAGTGGGTGCCAGGCTTGATCCTTAGTGGCTACTAATGAGACTAAGACCTCTGATTTTCAAATTTAGCACAGGGCAGTTACTGCATTATACATTTGCACAATTCAGTCTGATCATCTTTACTCTAGTGCCACTCATTAATTTACATTTCTTATATACACAGTAGTGTCGCGGCAGATATTCAATTCTTGTAAGTATTATTATTTTCTGCCAGCACCAACATGTAAACGGTGATGCCAGTCTTATACTTTTTCACATATTGTCTATTTTGACTGAGCTCCCAGTATATATAATTTTCCCTTTCCTTCTTTTCTTAGTCTGGTATCCACTCTTGGACACCAGTGTGAGGTCCTAGCACACACCTGATTCCTGTTTTTAATTACATCCATGGACATATAAGCCTATACACATTTCACCATTTCACTAGGGCATAGTGTCTGGACCTGGCAGTGGAGGCTCCTTGAAGTGGGTGCCAGGCTTGATCCTTAGTGGCTACTAATGAGACTAAGACCTCTGATTTTCAAATTTAGCACAGGGCAGTTACTGCATTATACATTTGCACAATTCAGTCTGATCATCTTTTCTCTAATGCCACTCATTAATTTACATTTCTTATATACATAGTAGTGTCGCCGCAGATATTCAATTCTTGTGGGTGGAATCAGACTTGTTCAGCTCCTCAAGGCGACTTAGGTCCAAAATCAGATTGGCCCTCAGCCGGTCTCGGCTTTTCTTTAGTTGAGAGGCCTTCTGAATAAGCACGCCTCTCATGACTGCTTTATGTGATTCCCACAGAGTCCCATCTGATACGTCGCCCATGTCGTTGAGGGCGAAGAAGTCCGATATGTTTTGCCTCAAAGTTTTGGTAATTGACTGGACAGGAGATTCACATTCAATCTCCACGTGCGTGTAGGGTTGTGTCTGTGCCCCAGAGCCACCTCCAACGACACCGGCGCATGATCCGACCAGGTGATCAGACTTACTTCCGCACAGACACAGGCATCCAGTGTGCCTCCATCAACTAGGAAGAGGTCTATCCTTGAATACATTCTGTGTCTGTGGGAATAGAAGGAGAAATCTCTCTCTGATGCGTGCATGTAGCGCCAGATGTCGTGGAGGTGGAATTCTCGACACAAAGGACCCAAGGTCTTACCCCTCCTCGGGCTAGGGGACGACGCATCTAGATCTCGGTCAGGTACCACATTAAGATCCCCACAAAGGACTACTCGCCTATTTGACTCTCCCTGTAACAATTCAAACAGAGATCTTAAAAATTTAATCTGGCCTTCATTAGGCGCATAGGCATTGATCAGGGTAAGGGTCTCACCACCAATTAAGCATGTCAGAATAATATAGCGTCCTGCAGGGTCCTGCTTAACCTTGACCAGCTGAAACTGTATAGAGTTCCTCACCATAATTACCACTCCTGCCTTTTTACTAACTGGATGATTGGCAAAGAAAAGATGAGGAAATGCTTTATGGCGTAGCCTAACATTGTCCGGTTCTAAAAGATGAGATTCCTGCACACAAAAAATGTCTGCTTTCGATTTAAGGGCCTCTCTCCACAAGTATGAACGCTTTATCGGGGAATTTAACCCTTTTACGTTAAGTGAGACTATCTTCAATGCCATCACACCAGCGGAGAGGTGCACCCAAAGCTTGTCAGCAGGTTAGAGCAATATGGGGAAACAAGAGAAGGGGGGGGAATAGATAGGGTAAAGGGGAAGGAAGGAAAAGTACAAGTGAGGAAGGAAAGGAATGAGAATGAAGAAAGCGTGGGAAGGAAAAGAGAGGGAGGGGAGGGAAATTAAAGTAAAAGGGAACTTATAGGGGGAAGCAAACCAAGGGAAGAAGAAGTCAAATAGAACAACTTAGAGGTTATTTAGACCCCAAGGACAAACAAAACACAAATGTAAACAATAAGAAAGGTCTCCGACCAATTATGGGGGTAAAGAAAACAACCTCCTGCACCTCTGTGCTAGTGAGGAATGGCCACTAGGTAAATCCGTGGCAACAGGTGACCTCAACCAGAGGACCCAAGTCTACAAGACTCCTCCACTGGTCACGGAGCTCAATCACAACCAGACCCTGTCCAGTGTCAACCAGAGCATCAACCTCGGCCACCTCCACCGCCAGAGTTAGATCCCACGTCCTTCTCTCGCTGGGTCTGTTTAGGCGAAGACGATGGAGAGACCCTAGGGAAGTTCTATTCTTTGAAAGCTCTTCCGAGCCTAGTAGGTGAGGAGAATGATTGCCTGGAACCCCTGTACCTAAAGTTCACCGAAACCGGGGATCCCCAGACATAAGAGATTCCCTTTTCTCTCAATACGAGACAGTAAGGTGCAAAGTCTCGTCTCCTGGCGAGGGTCCCGGGGGACAGGTCAGGGAATACCGAGATGGAGCTGAAAGGAGCATCAGCATATCTTTAGTTTTGGGCGAAGAGAAGCATACCAAACACATCTCTGGGAATGTCCATCCGTAGCCTTGCAGGTTTAGGTAGCCTGAAGGTTTTATCCACAGCCAAGTCCCCCTCCAAAGCATCAGGGAGGACTGACTTTAGAAATGACGCCACAGAAGCCTTTAAGTCCTCATTTTCCGTTGCTTCAGCCAGGCCTCTAAGCTTAACATTTCCCCTGCGTAGTTTATCATCCAAGTCGCAGACTTTAGCTTGCAGGAGTCTTACATCAGTGTCTATCACAGCATAATCGTCTGCTAGTTGGTTATGAACACTAGCAAATTCCGCCATTTTAGTTTCCAGATGGGATGTTCTCTCATTCATGGCCGCCATATCAGCTCTCAAATCGTTTATTAAACCGCTCATATCTTCATGCATGGATCTGCGCAGCGATTCCAGGAAGCCTCACAGGCATCCTCTTGTAATCGGAGCCCCATCATCTCCTCTATCATCAAAGCTTCCCAGGCTGTGCAGAGAGTGGGTAGATCTGCCTGGGGAAGCAGCACCCTCCCTGATGCCATGTTAGATGTTTGTGCAGGCGGCCGCTCCACAGAGAAGAACTCTCTTACCGAGTTCACTGTCTCCCGGCGTCTGGATGAAGCCCGCGGCATCTCAGGGGGAGTCTGCACAATCCTGGCTGTTATGAGAAGGTGTCAGGGGGCCAAGGGAGCCTGTAAGTGCCATTTTTAGGGCTGTGTGTGAGGAGCTCTTCACCAAGCGTCCTGCTCCATGAGCTGCTGGACACGCCCCCCGGACAAGGAATTTTAAGGTTGCTGTAGGAATGGGGAACTTTTGTCAAAGAATCCAATGAATCCCATCGAAGGAAGAGACAGTTTATCTCTCTCTTCATGATCGTTCTGCCTTCTAATTGTTCAAGGTTCCACCATAATTGTAGACTTTACTGTTCTCACATCAGTAGTCATAACAATAGTCTATCCCTGGTTTGCCCTAATAGAAATAAGCCCGATGCTATCGCATCGGGAATGCGGTGCAATAAACATTTGTGTATCCTTAGTGGTGCTGACAGGAGCAGCGGACATGTCTCACACCATTTCCAACATATCTGTTCTATATCATCCCTATGCATTTTTGTATTGTATGTATTGGGTCATTTGACCTCTTTCACCATTGTGCACTGTCTCTTCCTTGTTGTGTGCTGTATTTTGGTATCTGGTGTTGTGTTTCTTGAGCTGTGTTCACTATGTGGTGTCTCCCCTATGTGCTGTGTGCTTGTGTTTACACTATACGATCTCTTGTAGGCTGTTGTGACTATAATTGGATGTGGTACATTGTGCAATTTGATGTGTGTGTAATTGTCCTTTCACAGAGTGGACCAAAAAACAGAAAGGCAGTGAAACAATATAATTTATTAACATGTCAAAAATAATGTCAAAGCTTCTTACTTTTACATAACAGTAACAGAAAGACAATCTATAGAAATTTTATTTCGCTGGAGCGATGTGGATACGTCACTGAGACAAGCGACAGCGACGCAGCTGCGTGGTTAACGAGGCGGGCGGGGTGATACTGGCACAGACAGGGTATAAAAGGGATTAGCAAGGGACAGGGGCACTGTGGCCCTTGAAGAAGGATAATACCGAAATGGCGTTGGGCACACGGTCTGGGCTGTGGATTCTCACCATCCAGCACAAATGGGTAAGCTTATTGAAATTAACATGGAGGGTTGAGATGGTTACTTATATTCCAGCTTATACGCTTTTGAGGAAATAAAGAAAAGGCTGCGGTAATTACCTCCCAAATGGCTCTATACTTTGGTGAGAGGCCCATTATTCCAATAGCTTAATTCCTAGTGATGGTGCACTTTAGGATGGCAAATATGTGGAGGGTTAGTATATGAATAAGAACGCACATCCAACATTATATTATATTGCTATTCTGTTGTGTTTTGATTAATTGTAAGGATCTACTCCTCTAGACCATTACATTGGCCTTACTTGTACACCCGTCAGATTCCCTGTATGGGATTGACCATTTTTGTCTTTTTTACTAAGACAAATAAAATAAAGGTTGCAATACAAAAACTCCATGTTGCAATGAATGATTTAAAGTTGTTAAGGAGTGTATTATATAAAAATCCTACAAATAAGGGTGAGGCATGCAATGCATGGTGATTGGCGCCTGCCCCTCATATCTGTGATTCTTATTTCTAGTATACAACAGGTACCCTGACAAATTATTGCACTATCCCAATAAAATTGTGTGTCACCAAGTTCAAAAACAGTACATGATACATAGACCCATTAACAAGTTCACGCAGTCCATTACTTGGGTTCACATAAGACATAGGTAAAGTGCAAATACATGGTAACAAATCACAGATCACTGATCACATTAGTTCAAATTGATTCCATAAGTAATAGAGACAGAGTCCCAAGAGGTTACAAAGGATTACCCAGATTCGTGGTGGACATTACAAGGGTGGCACACGGCAGGGGAGGACCGGGCAAAGGACCCCGATGTGTTTCATGACCTGGTCAAAGGACCTGTGGTCACTTCCTCAGGGGATATGTGGGGATGTCCTCAATCATGTTTTAATGCTGTTCCCTGCTGGCCACGTCACTGGAAGTGACGTCTTGCGGCGGCCTGACGTGACCGGAAGTGACGCGCCGGCCCGCATGATCTGCAGACGCTGCCTGCAACTATTGCATCATGCGTAGGCAAGCGCAGCCACCCAGGAGGCGTCAACCACGCATGCACGGCACACAATGTACAATGGTGCAGCTGCATCCGCCCATCAAAGCAGGGGCACATCACAGATAGAGACCAGCGATTAAAAATCAAATTAGAAGGGTCCATGTTAGGTTATCATATAGAGATGGTACAAATTGATTCTATATCGATCTGTAGCAGATTACATCAGTAGTATATTATACAGATGGTACATAAAGTAGTTCCACATAATTCTGTTCCAGATGAAAGGATCCCTTCTACAGAAGAAGGCAGTGGCAGTGGAGGCAGCATTTCATCCCATAAAAAAGAGAGGGACATCACTTATTAAATCCTTTAAAAAAACAAATAAAAACATTTATTAGTTAGAACAATGTCGACTTAAGAAAAGGGGCAAAGCTTAGGTTTTCATTAAGACCTCGGGATGCCATTGTGTCAAGAGCCACAATCCACCTCATTTCGCTTTGTGAGAGTACTTGTGGCCAGGGGCTTGCTGGCCTAGGGGCAGGGGGGCAGTCGCCCCCCAGGCCAGTGGTCAAGCAGCAGTTTTGGGGCTGTCTGGCCATATCTCAGCTGGGAAGCCCACTGCTAATGGGTCACTGCTGGGTGCTTGCCTCCCAGGCCGATGTTTGCCAGCCAGCCCCTGCTTGTGGCACCCCTCATGGTCAGGCGTCACATCAGGGTATTGCACTCGTAAAAGTGGTGTAATCTTCCCCAACTGTAAGTGGATGCTGGGCTGGTGGGTGGGACCCATTCCTGCACTCCCACACAAGAGTAGTGGTGGGAGGTTACTCCTGGGAGGGAGATATAGTCATCTCTAGAGGGAGTCAAAGAGTCAGTCGGAGTTAGGAGAGTGAGTAAGGAGTGTGGAGCGAGTCGGGAGGTCTAACAGGACAGCTCCAGGCTGATCCTGAGGAAAGATGAAAGGGGATCCTGATGGGATCCTGAGAGAGGGTGCCTGACGCATGAGTCTGGACCCAAGAGAGAAAAGGAGAACCCCAACGTGGAGCAACCATACTCCAGGGAATTCCACAGTCCACCACGGGAACGCCGGACCAGAGGATACGGCCAGAGTCCACCTCTGAAGTCGTCAACCGGCTGCTGCGGTCTGTTCACTGGCTGCGGCACCCTGCCAGACGGAGCGGTCTGCCTGCTTCTTCACTTCGAGGGAGGGGACCCCCAAGACTACCTTCAAGGAGTAATTGGGTATAGACTCATCCTATGCGGGGAAGAAAGGACACGGGATCGTCAACTAAGGCATACCACGGGTACCACCATACCACCTGGCATCCACTTGCAGCCACCCGTAGAGCTACCTGTTTCTTAAACAACTCTTGCTGAATTGTGGACTTGTATGCTGATGACTGTTTACAGTAAAGTACGAAGAACAGGCCAGAGCTGCACAAGGAGACCTGGCAGTGGCGTCCCTCTTAACACTAGAGGGGGATGCCGACTACTGGAGAGACGCTTTTGGACGGCTCCGCCAGGACATGGAGGAAGCCCTGGAGTGGGTGTGCCGGCGGTGGAGCGCGGAGTGGGCCTGTGAACTAAGGACAATGAGAGAAGGTCAAGAAGCGTGAGAGGCAGCGGTAGCAGTACAAGCAGTCGTAGAATACTGAGCCTCCTTACCACTCGTCCCTCCACCCGTCCAGACCCAGGACACAGAGACCCAGACCGGAGCCCCTGTAGAACCACCATCCCGTACCCGCGGCTATCTCTGGATAGAGCCAGCGCGGCTGTCCCCAGCAGAACCGGACATAATCATGGAGGCTGAAGAAGTGAAAGGCGAGATAGACTTTGAAGAGCCGGAGGACGTAGAAGGAGCCTCAGGAGGAAGTACCCCAAGAGACCGCATGGTGGTCCGCATTGCAGCGGCAGGGTACCTCCATCATTGTGAGCACAGCAGAGACCAGAGCGTTGCCAAGAGTCCCAACCAGCAACTCACTACCACCTGAATACCAGTCATCCCTGAACCAGCGAGACCAACAAGCTAGACAGAAAAGAAGAGAAGAATGGTTACAGAAACAACAGGCTACCCTCGACTTCGAGATGAAGCAAGAGCACAGCCCCCGCTTCCATTGGAGTTGCGCCGCCAAGGAACTGTTGTTTCCTCCTACCAAGAGGAAGGATGGGGATTCATTCGTGAACCCAGACTACAAGAAGACATCTTTTTTGCCAGGCGAGAAGTTGAATCGTACCTACGGCATGTACACCTGGACCGTGATCTGTACAGAGGTGAGCAGGTTTCTTATGAAAGGCATCCAGGACTTTTAGGCTGGTTTGCTATACGTGTATCCCGCCAACAATAGACTCCCGTTGTAGAGACTATGACTGTAAATAGCCCCTTTTTGTTTCCAGCTTTATTCCCCTGCACTATGAAGAAGAGTCAGAGTCATGGACTCCTGTATAGAACTTTTATTTCCCTTCAAGTTGATAATGTGTGATATATATGCAGCGGTCTGATGGTGATAACTCACACTGGACCATGCTGGACAATATGTTACCACCCGCAAAGTTAGTACCGATCCCCATTGGGCCGAGGTGGACTCAAATGTTTATTATATTTTATGCAGATAGTAACTACGGGAGAGTAATACCTTGGCCAGTGGGTGACCCGAGGACCGTGAGGTCTATAATAATTGCTGCAAATGTGTGTGTAACGTTACAAGAAAATGTGCCTCCTAGAGATAGGAAGATACTGAAGTATGCTTAAATGTATATAGTTTACCCATTAATATTTTTGAAAATATAAAAATGCTTTTCACTCCCCGGTTAACAGGTGCCTATATTCGAGGATGAGTATGTTTCATCAGGGGGGTATGTGGCGCCCCACATGGTCAGACGTCACACCGGGGTATTGCACTCGTAAAAGTAGTGTAATCTTCCCCCACTGCAAGTGGATGCTGGGCTGGTGGGTGGGACCTATTCTTGCACTCCCACACTAGAGTATTGGTGGGAGGTTACTCCTGGGAGGGAGATATAGTCACCTCTAGAGGGAGTCAATGAGTCAGTCGGAGTTAGGAGAGTGAGTAAGGAGTCGAGGAGGAGTGTGAAGTGAGTCGGGAAGTCTAACAAGACAGCTCCAGGCTGATCCTGAGGAAAAATGAAAGGGGATCCTGAGGGGATCCTGAGAGAGGGTGCCTGACACGTGAGTCTGGGCCCGAGAGAGAAATAGGGAACCCCAGCGTGGTGCGACCATACTCCAGGGAATTCCCCAGTCCACCATGGGAACGCCGGACCCGAGGATACAGCCAGATTCCACCTCTGAAATCGTCAACCAGCTGTTGCGGTCTGTTCACTGGCTGTGGCACCCTGCCAGACAGAGCAGTCTGCCTGTTTCTTCACTTCGCGGGAGGGGAGCCCCAAGACTACCTTCAAGGAGCAATTGGGTATAGACTCATTCTAGGCGGGGAAGAAAGAACTCGGGTTCGTCAACTAAGGCATACTACGGGTACCACCATACCACCTGGCATCCACTTGCAGCCACATGTAGAGCTACCTGTTTCTTAAACAACTTTTGCTGTGTCTATGCAGAGCGATGTATCAGTACTGAGATTGCGTTTATGGACTACGTCGGACGGAAGAGGATTTTTTTTAATAAAGTTGAAGTCACTAAATGTCTTTTTTGTTTTATTTCTAATAAAAAAAAAATTCTCTGTGTTGTGTTTTTTTTTTACATAATTCATGGCGGTAATGTCTACTATTGGCGTGACCACCATGAATTTCGAGCTTAGGGCCAGATGATAAAACAAAGATGGCCCTAACCCCTTTATTACCCAGTGAGCCACCGCACCAGGGCCCTGGAAGAGTTGGGTTCAGCGCCAGAATATGGCGCTTCAATGAACGCGCCATTTTCTGGGGCGGCTGCGGGCTGCCATTCACAGCGGGGGTGCCCAGAAAGCTTGGGCCTCCCTGCGCTGCAGATTCCAGCCCCCAGCTGTCTATCTGTACCTGGCTGGTCATAGAAATAGTGTGGAGCTCCACACATTTTTTTTTATTATTTCATGAAATTCATGAAATAAATAAAAGGGGCTCCCCTATATTGTTGTGTCCGGCCATGTACAAATAGGCACCTGGGGGTTGGTGGCAGCCCGTCGCTGCCTGCTGTATCCGGCTGGATACAAAAATATGGCGAAGCCCACGTCAATTTTTTTTTCTGAAAAATCCAAAAAACAATATGAATGAAAGGGACTGCATCTTTATTAACCCCTCGACCATGGATGCAGTCCCTTTTTATAGGATTGTTTAATGGATTTTTCAGAAAAATTTTGACTTGGGCTTCGCTGTCTTTTTGTATGTCAGCCGGATACAGCAGGTGGCAATGGGCTGCCACCAAGCCCCAGCTGACTATTTGGACCTGCCTGGACACAGAAATATCGGGAAGCCCTTATTTTTTATTATTTCATGAATTTCATGAAATAATAAACAAATAAAATGTGTGGGGCTCCGCGCGATTTCTATGTCCAGCCAGGTCCAGCTAGGCAGCTGGAGGCTGGAATCTGCAGCTCAGGGAGGCCCAAGCTTTCTGGACACCCCCCACTGCGAATGGCAGCCCGCAGCCGCCTCAGAAAATGGCGTGTTCATTGAAGCGCCATGTTCTGGTGCTGAACCCAACTCTTCCAGGGCCCTGGTGCGATGGCTCACTGGGTAATGAAGGGGTTAGGGCCAGCTTTTTGTTATCAGCTGGCCCTAAGCCCGAAATTCATGGGGTCACGCCAATATTAGACATGACCGCCATGAATTTCTATTAAATTGTTTAAATAAAAACACAACACCAAGAAAAATATTTTTATTTGAAAAAAAAAAACAGAAACACACTTAGGGACTCCATCTTTATTTAAAAAAAATCCTCTTCCATCTGACGTAGTCCAATCCAGTGTTGTTCTTTAGCTCTGCTACATCTCTGGTAGAGAACCTCCACCAGAGATGTAGCAGAGCTGTGAACTAATGGGAAAGTTCATGTGAGTTCATGCAGGCAAGCAGGAACGCACATGAACCTGATAGCACTGTTACTTCAATTGAACAGCTGACCTGAGTCAGCTGTTCATTTCAAAATCCAGGTGGAAGCGTCAAAAAGAGAAAACCGGTTTGAAAACCGGATTCTCCCGGATTGCCCCGGTCCGGAGCAATCCGGGACCATAGAGCTCCATGTTATGGAGCGCCGGATTGCACCATAAGGGTACAATCCGGGAGAATCCTTTTTTGAAAACCGTTTTCTCTTTTTGACGCTTCCCGTCTGGATTTTCAAATGAACAGCTGACTCAGGCAGCTTTTTACCGCTGGCTTTTAAACAATGAAGTGGGGAATTGCAGGTTTTTCCTCTGCTGCCAGACCTCTTTATAGGGTCCAGCAGCAGAGGTATTACTCGCAATACTCGCTTCCCCATTGACTTACATTGGATTCGCTAGACTAGTAACGAGTACCGAGTATCAGGACCTCCTTGTTACGAGTCTAGCGAGTCCGAATATTTCAGTACTCGCTCATCCCTAGCCTCAACAAGATGGAGCAATCATTGTGCCAATACTAAATTTCTACCAGCCCAATGAAGTGGTACAAAGGAATCAGGAAGAAATACCTGTTGCTAGAGAATCTGAGGGTGCTGCAATCGGTACACCTGCTAGCCCTGTAGTGAGACTAAGTCAACACAGAAGCTTACCTGACATGCCTACACCAAGCCCTTCACTAGACACCTAACATGAGACAATGACACCTGTAGTGCGGAAATCACACAAGGTCAACCCCCGTCTACCGTGTTTCCCCGAAAATAGGGCGCCCCCCCGAAAATAGGGCGCCCCGTGGATTTGGCCTGGGTGCCTAATATAAGGCACCCCCCCCCCCCCAAAAATAGGACGTGGCAGGCAAAAAAAAAATTCATACTCACCTACTCTGCCTCTTCCGCCGCCATTCTTCATCCGGAACTTGCCTCCGCCACCTGCACCGCTGCTGCTTCATGTCACCAGGTGTGTGTACATACGGAAGCCGGGCGCAGCAGATGTATGATTGTAAGCCACCAGCCAATCAGGCCGTTGCTGGCATCTGATTGGCCGCGGCATTACCGTACATCTCCTATACAGAGGGCATCTGTGCCGCTCAGTGTAGATGTACGGTAATGCCGCGGCCAATCAGACTCCAGCAGCTGCCTGATTGGCTGATGGCTTACCATCTACGGCGCCCAGCTATGTACGCACCGTGGGACATAAAGTGGTGGCGGCGGTAAGCTCCGGCAGGCTCCGGCCGGCACCAGTGATTTGTGTGGCTGTGTGTGTGGCTGTGTGTTTGTGTGGCTGTGTGTGTGTGGCTGTGTGTGTGTGTGGCTGTGTGTGTGTGTGGCTGTGTGTGTGTGGCTGTATGTGTGTGTTTGACTGTGTGTGTGTTTGACTGTGTTTGTGTGTGTGTGGCTAGAGGGATGTTGGAGGATGATGGGGGCCTACAGAGGTACAGTGGCGGATGATGGGGTCTAGGGATAGTGGAGGATGATGGGGGCTACAGAGGGATAGTGGAGGATGAGAGGGCTACAGAGGGATAATGGAGGATGAGGGGGCTACAGAAGGATAGTTGAGGATGATGGGGGCTACAGAGGGATAGTATAGGATGCTTAATATAAGGCTCCCCTCCGAAAATAAGACATGGTCCATCTTTGGGACCAAAAAAATATATAAGACGGTGTCTTATTTTCTGGGAAACACGGTAGGTATGAAGAGTGGGTACAGTAAAATGTGAGGTAGAGCACACAAAGGGAACATGTAAATAGTAAACTGTATAATAGGAATGTAAATAGTACACTGTGTCCCAAATTATTATACAAATGTTCTTTTTCTCTGATTTTCCTAAATCGTCAGTGCAAATGACAGTCAGTGTAATAAAAGTCATCACCCGTTAAGAGTATACATCGAATTTTATTGAAGAAGCCTCCTAATGATAACAGTATAATCTTAAAAATAAAAGAAAACTCTAAATGCACTGTTCCAAATTATTAGGCACAGTACAGTTTCTAAACATTTGATATGTTTTAGGCGGCCATCACACGCATCAATTTAATGCACGATATCGCTTAAGCGATCTGCTTTTTGATCGCTTAAGCGATATCGTTTGTGCATCGCTGCGTGCAATGAAGCGATTTTACAATGTAAAATCGCTTGATCGTTAGATCGCAGATTTGTGAGCCGGAGCTCATATCAAGCGATAAACGCTTGTTCAATCTGCATCATCGTGGTGTGTGACACCACGATGAACGATCTCCCAGCGGCACAGCCTATGCTGGGAGATGGTATCTATGGTAAACGTCGGGTTACTAAGCGCCGCGCGGCGCCTAGTAACCCGATGTGTACCATAGTTACCAGCGATCTCGCTGGTCCACATCGCTGGTGAGTCTGCCTGTGTGACAGCTCACCAGCGATGTGAGCGATATTGTTAGCGATCACGCATGCACGTGATCGCTAACAATATCGCTGTCGATATTGAAGCGTGTGACAGCCGCCTTAAAGAACTGAAAATGCTCATTTGTTGAATTTGCAGTATTAGGAGGTCACATTCACTGAAATAAAATGCTATTTAACTCCAAAACATCCTAACAGGCCAAGTTACATGTTAACATAGGAACCCTTCTTTGATCTCACCTTCACAATTCTTGCATCCATTGAGCTTGTGAGTTTCTGGAGAGGTTCTGCTTGTATTTCTTTGCATGATGTCAGAATAGCCTCCCAGAGCTGCTGTTTTGATGTGAACTGCCTCCCACCCTCATAGATCTTTTGCTTGACTATACTCCAAAGGTTCTCTATAGGGTTGAGGTCAGGGAAAGATGGTGGCCACACCATGAGTTTATCTCCTTTTATGCCCATAGCAGCCAATGACACAGAGGTATTCTTTGCAGCATGAGATGGTGCATTGTCATACATGAAGATGATTTTGATCCTGAAGGCACGTTTCTGCTTTTTGTACCATGGAAGAAAGTTCTGTCAGAAACTCTATATACTTTGCAGAGATCATTTTCACACCTTCAGGAACCTTATTGGGGCCTACCAGCTGTTTCGCCATGATTCCAACCCAAAACATGACTCCTCGGCCTCCTTGCTGACGTCGCAGCCTTGTTGGAACATGGTGGCCATCCACCAACCATCCACTACTCCATCCATCTGGACCTTCCAGGGTTGCTCGGCACTCATCAGTAAACAAGACTGTTTGAAAATTAGTCTTCATGTATGTCTGGCCCCACTGCAACCGTTTCTGCTTGTGAGCACTGTTTAGGGGTGGCCGAATAGTAGGTTTATGCACCACAACAAGCCTTTAAAGGATCCTACACCTTGAGGTTCGAGGGACTTCAGAGGCACCAGCAGCTTCAAATATCTGTTTGCTGGTTTGTAAGGCTTTTTTAGCAGCTGCTCTCTTAATCCAATGAACTTGCCTGGCAGAAACCTTCCTCATTCTGCCTTTATCTGCACGACCACGTCTGTGCTCAGAATCAGCCACAAATCTCTTCACAGTACGATGATCACGCTTAAGTTTCCATGAAATATCTAATGTTTTCATCCCTTGGTCAAGGCAGTGCACTATTTGTTGCTTTTTGGCAGCAGAGAGATACTTTTTCTTTCCCATGTTACTTGAAAACTGTGACCTGCGTAATATTGTGGAACACCCAGTTTTCCTTTTATTGGGCTCACCTGCCAAACTAATTATCACAGCTTTCTGAAATTGATTTCAGTGATGCAAAGAACTCTGAGACACAATCCCATCAATGGGTTTCATTAAAAAAATAAAAAACAACAACCCTATGACACTTAAAACCAATTTGCATAATAATTTGGAACACAGTGTAGTGTACAGGTGGGTGGAGGAACTGGGCCTAGCCCCAAGAACATTAAGTTGGGAACAGAAAGTGCCTGGGATGGGGAGGGTACCAGGTCTCCTAAGCTGAGACACCCGTAGGAACAAATGTTTATTGTTATAATTGTTGACTTTGAAAGACTTTTCCCTTTTTTATTACCTGGAGCGTACAGAAATGGACTTCAGAAGACTCTTTGAACTTCTTCCCGTTTTGAACATTTAAAATTTCAACGGACTACAGGTACTGAACTATTGTAGCCACAAACTTTTCAAAAGCCTGCGGTGGATGGACTAGCACCGTACAGACTTGCCTGTTTCCCATTTTTCAAAATTTCTTCAGTGTATTTTTGTAAATTTTTATCTTTTAAGACTTTGTAAATATGTTACCTGTTTATTGTTGATATTGTTATTTCTTTTGTAAAAACAAACATTGCTCAGTCCAGGAGTACTGATGTTACCTAGGGGGGTATGTGGCGCCCTGCTCATGCAGGTAGCCACGGATCTCTCTAATGCACAGCTGGGTGTCCACAGCAGGTACCTACTACATACAACACCTTCCACCCCGGCACAGTAGGGGGAGCTCTACTCACCACCTTTAGGTGAGTTCCCCTATAAATACTGCTGCTGGAGGAGGAGTTAGTCAGAGTGTGCAGACGCTAGGAGAACTGCGAAGACGTCCTGGTGGTTGGTGCTGCGTTTAGACCCGAGCCAGTGACCCGGAGTGGCCCTTCTACGTCCCGCAAGCCTAAGTTGGACTGAAGGCAAGGAGCAGTTAGCTGAAAGGGAGTGAGAAACTTGGAGAAGAGTTCCGCCCAGAGAAGTACCGGATATTGGGGATCCGCACCTGTGGGATACTCTAGGACCACAGAAAAGCCTGTCACACCGTGGAGGCTTTGGCTACCCAGTTTTTCCCCTGTGAGTCAAGAGAGGGAGCCAGACACAGCAGTACAGCACCGCAGTGTTCAGCGAGGGTAACCCGGAGACCGCACAGGAGGAGAGACAGACGCTACAGTCAGGAAGAGAGAGGGGGCAAGCCTGGCTAAAAGCAGGCTGGGCTTCAATCATGACTACAGAGCAGAGGAGGCCTTATACCCACTTGCTGTGGGAACCCACTGTGCAACCCTGTCACCCGTTAGTGCCCTGGACGTCTTTACCTGCCGAACAACAGTAAAAGATAAAAGAGACTTTGCAGTGTGCATGTATCCTTCTACACTCACCATGCCCCCCATAGACTGCTCCAACACTGCCTATACCGTCCCAGCTCCACTACGAGCTGCTTCTTCTCACTACACTGCCCCGGAGGTCCAGTCCTACCTGCAGAGGACTTTACCACACTTGCCGCAATACCATCTACCTCCGGCGGACTGTGGTGGCGCTGGTGGCATCTCACCAGATACTGTAGGTGGCGTCACAACAAACTTTGTAAATAGTCCCTTGTAGATAACAACCCCCCCTTTTCAAAAGATACCCCAGGACACGGGGTCAGGCGCGGCCACCATTCCCCCTGACACCGCTGAACTCTTTTGCCCCCTGACACCCGAGTGCCCCAAAGCCTGGGCGCTAAAATTACCATGTGAAGCCTGCTACTTATATTGTATGGTTTTATCTTGCATACATAGTAATGATGTGTTTTGACCAGCTGGGATTGTGAAATTGATTTGTGAGCCACCGCCCCATTGAATGGGGAAGAGGGTATAAGGTGTTTGAGATCTTGTCACCATTGATATTATAACTAAGACCACAGTTATGGTCAAAACGCGTCAATATACGATGTTTTAAACTCTTGCAAATAAAATTAATTCTTTTAAAAAGACATGGAGCTGGGCATTGACTTTGGATTACTGTGATTGCCTTGTGATGTCTGCAAGGAGTCCATAGCTTCATCACTGAATGCTGCACTCACAGATTTAATAGTCCAGTGAGCTGGAAACTGGTTGGAGGTGCCTCAAACAGTATACTTGCGTGAAGTAATTAAAAATCCTAACTGCACATGCACTGGCACACCGCACAGTTGTGCTGTAACTGTAAATAGCAATAATGTACAGTATATCAGTTTATGGCAAAGACATCACCGCTATATTGTCTCTTCAGAGAGTAGTTATGTACCTCAGAGCATCTACAGGTATACAGGTGCCTGTTGAATTTGATAGTGGACAGTAGAGTCCTCTCTCCAGAAAGTAGTTATATGCCCCAGAGAGTATACAGGTATACAGATGCCTGTTGAATTTTCAGCTTCACAGTAGAATCCTCTCTCTAGAGAGTACTTATGTACCTCAGAGAGTATAGAGCTATATAGTTGTCTGTTGAATTTGATACTGGACAGTAGAGTCCTCTCTCCAGAAAGTATTTATATGCCTCAGAGAGTAAACAGGTTTACAGGTGCCTGTAGAAGTAGCTGCTGAACAGTAGAGTCCTCTCTCCAGAAAGTGCTTGTGTATGTCAGAGCGTCTAAAGGTATACAGGTACCTGTTAAATTTGATAGTGGACAGTAGAGTCCTCTCTCAAGAAAGTACTTGTGTATATGAGAGCATCTACAGGTATACAGGTGCCTATTGACTTTAATACTGGACAGTAGAGTCCTCTCTCCAGAAAGTACTTGTGTGCCTCAGAGAGTATACTGGTATACAGGTGCCTGTAGAAGTAGCTGCTGGACAGTAGAGTCCTCTCTCCAGAAAGTACTTCTGTTCATCAGAGCGTCTACACGTGTACAGGTGCCTGTTGAATTTGATACTGGACAGTAGAGTCCTCTCTCGAAAAATTACTTGTGTGCCTCAGATTAGTATACAGGTATACAGATGCCTGTTGAATTGCTGCTGCACAGTAGAATCCTCTCTCCAGAGAGAACTTGTGTAGCTCAGAGAGTATACGGGTATACAGGTGCCTGTAGAAGTAGCAGCTCAGCAGTAGAGTCCTCTCTCCAGAAAGTAGTTATATGCCTCAGAGTGTATACAGGTGCCTGTTGAATTTGCTGCTGCACAATAGAATCCTCTCTCCAGAGAGTACTTGTGTACTTCGGAGGGTATAGAGCTATATAGGTGCCTGTTGAATTTGATGCTGGACAGTAGAGTCCTCTCTCCAGAAAGTACTTGTGTACCTCAGAGAGTACAGAGCTATATACAGCCATATACTTTTGGCCAACACTGTAGGTGCCTGTTGAATTTGATACTGGACAGTAGAGTCCTCTCTCCAGAAAGTACTTGTGTATGTGAGAGCGTCTACAGGTATACAGGTGCCTGTTGAATTTCATAGTGGACAGTAGAGTCCACTCTCCAGAAAGTATTTATATGCCTCAGAGTGTATACAGGTGCCTGTTGAATTTGATAGTGGACAGTAGAGTCCTCTCTCCAGAAAGTAATTATGTACATCAGAGCGTCTACAGGTATACAAGTGCCTGTTGAATTTGATACTGCACAGTAGAGTCCTCTCTCCAGAAAGTACTTGTGTATGTGAGAGCGTCTACAGGTATACAGGTGCCTGTTGAATTTCATAGTGGACAGTAGAGTCCACTCTCCAGAAAGTATTTATATGCCTCAGAGTGTATACAGGTGCCTGTTGAATTTGATAGTGGACAGTAGAGTCCTCTCTCCAGAAAGTAATTATGTACATCAGAGCGTCTACAGGTATACAAGTGCCTGTTGAATTTGATACTGCACAGTAGAGTCCTCTCTCCAGAAAGTACTTGTGTATGTGAGAGCGTCTACAGGTATACAGGTGCCTGTTGAATTTGATACTTTACAGTAGAGTCCTCTCTCCAGAAAGTAGTTATATGCCACAGTGTGTATACAGGTGCCTGTTGAATTTTTTACTGGACAGTAGAGTCCTCTCTCCAGAAAGTACTTGTGTGCCTTAGAGAGTATACATGTATGCAGGTGCCTGTTGAATTTGCTGCTGCACAATAGAATCCTCTCTCCAGAGAGTACTTGTGTACCTCAGAGAGTACAGAGCTATATAGGTGCCTGTTGAATTTGATGCTGGACAGTAGAGTCCTCTCTCCAGAAAGTACTTGTGTATGTGAGAGCATTTACAGGTATACAGGTGCCTGTTGAATTTGATAGTGGACAGTAGAGTCCACTCTCCAGAAAGTATTTATATGCCTCAGAGTGTACACAGGTATACAGGTGCCTGTTGAATTTGATACGGGACAGTAGAGTCCTATCTCCAGAAAGTACTTGTGTACCTCAGTGTGTATACAGGTATACAGGTGCCTATTGAAGTTGATACTGGACAGTAGAGTCCTCTCTCCAGAGAGTACTTGTTTTCCTCAAAGAGTATAGAGCTATATAGGTGCCGAGCAATTTTCCGTGAGGCAAAATAAAACTGCATCAGCGCTGGTGCTTGTATGTGCTGTTTCCAGGCAGAAATAGCACAAGCGCAAGTAGTGCTGATGTCATCGCTCTTCCCATGCACGTGGTGAGCAGCTTTAAATCTCCTGGCAATAATGTGCTGCTTGGCTGATTGGTCGCGCGCCGCGCAGTGCACAACCAATCAGCCCAGTGGTATTGGCGTGAGATTGAAAGCTATTCCACTGGGAGATCAGCGGCGCCCATGGCTGATCTCCCGGTGGAATAGCAGTGAACAGCGGGCGGGCAGCTTTAAATCCCCCGCCAATAATGCAATGCTTAGCTGATTGGTCACACGCTGGGCAGGGCGCGACCAATCAGCTGAGCGGTATTGGCGGGATATTTAAAGCTGCCCGTCTGCCACTCACTGCTATTCCATCGGGAGATCAGCCGCGGGCTTACATCGCCGAGCTGGTAATTATGCATTTAGATTCTCAGACATGTTTCCATTAGTGAGTAGGCAAATTTCTTCAGTGAGATTTTTCTTAGAGAGGCTGTGAATGCTGTACTTGTGCTGACCCTGCATCCTGGAGTAACTACTGTTACCATGGTGGATCTAACATGAAGAGGATATCATCATGATACATAGAATACCATAGTCTATGAACCTTTCCACATTTTTTCCACATTATATGTGTGGCGCCACTGCGGTCTGGTCGCCTCAGAGGGGTACTGCACCCAATCCACGGGTGTGGTATTCCTGTCTGCAGTAATCAGGTTGGTAAGTCCTGACACCCACAAACACACCCAACACATCCGGTCCCAGGGACAGCGGGTGAACCCAGTCAGTGGGATGGCTCAGGCAGTCAGTGGGACAGCAGGGAGAGAAAGGTGGTAGGTGGGAAGTTAGGAAGAGCAGTCAGGAAGTATGAAAGAGAACAAAAAGGAAACACCACAGGAAGTGGGAGGCCAGTTGGAGAGAAAATTGGCTGAGTAAGCTGTACATGTGTGCCCGAATCTGGAGTAGAGTGGAGGGGCAGGGATAACACCAGGGACCCACCCTGAAGGTGGCGAGGAGACTCTAAGCTCCAAACACAGAGCCAGAGGCCACAAGGTCTAGAGGAGCTGTGGCCTACACCCGACACACCCGCCGAGAAGGCAGCCATGCTAGGGTCAGGGAACACGTCTGGTCACCCGACAAGGCCCGTGGCTGCTGGATTGGGGAACTGTTTGCAGGAGTGAGGCGAGCAGGCAGCGCTGAGGAGGAATGACCCCGAGAGAGAAGGAACACAAAAGAGGTGTACTGGACAAGCCATTCTGGTTGCAAAGGACTACCCGGACTGCAATTGAACTTAGGCTGTAACCTTTGGTGCGAGCAGAAAAAATGAAGTAAACCAGGTTTGGAACTCAGAACTGCGTGTGAGACTGTTCATTTCGTGCCTGAGGAGTGGTAGACTGAAACACTGCGCAGGCCGCAGAAGTCTGCCTGTGAGATGCTCCGATCCCTCCCTACAGCCAGATCAGCCCCGCTGGCCCACCATCACCCTAAAAACCCCTACTTCGTATGCCCTGGAGACCCTCTCCACCCATGGGGAGCGACACCACCACCGCTGCCATCCCATCATCCCCAGAGGTCCTGGTCTGCAGTGGCAGCCACTAATAGCCGCATACCACGGGTGGCGTCACAACAACTACCCCCAAAATCCCCTACTCCATAATCCCTTTTTTTATTGACTGCTCCGGGTTCACGGACCGGGTCACGCCACTGTGACATCCCGATTCCCCAGACAACACCACCAGAGAGGGAGAGGCCTGTCTCAGAGCACCCCCACGGCCCCCACAGGGTGAGTTATACAGAGTTGGCCAAAAGTATTGACACCCCTGCAATTGTGTCAGATAATACTCAGTTTCTTCCTGAAAATGATTGCAAACACAAATTCTTTGGTATTATTATCTTCATTTCATTTGTCTTCAATGAAAAAAACACAAAAAGAATTGTCCTAAAGCCAAATTAGATATAGTTCCACACCAAACATAATAAAGGGGGTGGACAAAAGTATTGGCACTGTTAGAAAAATCATGTGATGCTTCTCTAATTTGTGTAATTAACAGCACCTGTAATGTACCTGTCACGTCCTACTGACGGACCCCACACGTGGACCCACTGGACCGCGTAGAGCGGATGCTGAAACCGGGTGATAGAGAGGCGGACCAGTACAGTAGAGTCAACAGGTTTATTTGAACAACAATAAAACAAGAACCCACGCCCCAGGGGAGAGCCACAAGGTCGCAGCACCGGAATACCACCGAAGGAGGCCCCGGAGCGCTTGACCCCTATACAGGGATACCGCCGGCACCAACCTCGGGGGGACCAATGAAGCAAGCACGAGTGTTAAACCGACCCCAGGCGACGTGGTAAAAGACAGCACAAGAACCCCCGGGAACCGGAGCAGGACTGGAGCCAGCACTTCATCAGAGAAGAGGTCCGGGGAGCAGGTCAGGAACACCGGAGTCAGCGAGGAGCCGGCAGGGAAGAGATCTGCTGGAAGTAACAAACAGGTATCAGTAATTAAGCAAAACAAGGAACAACCTGACCAGACCAGGAATAGCAACTTCACAAGATAGAAATTGCCCTGGCAAAGACTGACAGGAAACAGGAAGCTTATATATCAGCAGGGCAGTCCTAATTGGCAAGATACAGAGGCTTGGTGATTGGCTGAGGGGAGGAGCACGATCCCTGCAGCCTCTCCAGCATACACTGATTTGGAGCTGGAGTTTCATGCGCTCAAGCAGTAGCCTCGGAAGTGAGGAGCTGAGCGGCGCTATTCCAGCAGAGGGCGCTGGAACCCTGGGGCAGACCCCCGAGGGGTTACAGTACCTGTGGCACCTAACAGGTGTTGGCAATAACTAAATCACACTTGCAGCCAGTTGACATGGATTAAAGTTGACTCAACCTCTGTCCTGTGTCCTTGTGTGTACCACTTTGAACATGGAGAAAAGAAAGAAGACCAAAGAACTGTCTGAGGACTTGAGAAACCAAATTGTGAGGAAGCATGAGCAATTTCAAGGCTACAAGTCCATGTCCAAAGACCTTAATGTTCCTGTGTCTACCGTGCGCAGTGTCATCAAGAAGTTTAAAGCCCATGGCACTGTGGCTAACCTCCCTAGATGTGGACGGAAAAGAAAAATTGACAAGAGATTTCAACGCAAGATTGTGCGGATGGTGGACAAAGAACCTCGACTAACATCCAAACAACTTCAAGCTGCCCTGCAGTCCGAGGGTACAACAGTGTCAACCCGTACTATCCATCGGCATCTGAATGAAAAGGGACTGTATGGTAGGAGACCCAGGAAGACCCCATTTCTTACCCTGAGACATAAAAAAGCCAGGCTGGAGTTTGCCAAAACTTACCTGAGAAAGCCTAAAACGTTTTGGAAGAATGTTCTCTGGTCAGATGAGACAAAAGTAGAGCTTTTTGGGCAAAGGCATCAACATAGAGTTTACAGGAGAAAAAAAGAGGCATTCAAAGAAAAGAACACGGTCCCAACAGTCAAACATGGGGGAGGTTCCCTGATGTTTTGGGGTTGCTTTGCTTCCTCTGGCACGGCACTGCCTGACTGTGTGCATGGCATTATGAACTCTGAAGACTACAAACAAATTTTGCAGCATAATGTAGGGCCCAGTGTGAGAAAGCTGGGTCTCCCTCAGAGGTCATGGGTCTTCCAGCTGGACAATGACCCAAAACACACTTCAATAAGCACTAGAAAATGGTTTGAGAGAAAGCACTGGAGACTTCTAAGATGGCCAGCAATGAGTCCAGACCTGAATCCCATAGAACACCTGTGGAGAGATCTAAAAATGGCAGTTTGGAGAAGGCACCCTTCAAATATCAGGGACCTAGAGCAGTTTGCCAAAGAAGAATGGTCTAAAATTCCAGCAGAGCATTGTAAGAAACTCATTGATGGTTACCGGAAGCGGTTGATCGCAGTTATTTTGGCTAAAGGTTGTGCAACCAAGTATTAGGCTGAGGGTGCCAATACTTTTGTCCGGCCCATTTCTGGAGTTTTGTGTGAAATGATCAAAGTTTTTCTTTTTGCTTCATTCTCTTTTGTGTTTTTTCATTGAAGACAAATTAAATGAAGATAATAATACCAAAGAATGTGTGATTGCAATCATTTTCAGGAAGAAACTGAGTATTATCTGACAGAATTGCAGGGGTGTCAATACTTTTAGCCAACACTGTATGTACAAACCTAAATGTATTTTATTAGGATTTAATGTGATATACCAACACAACGTAAAAAGTATTTGTGAAGTGTAAAGGAGAGAACTAAAGCGTGGTTGGGTTATAGAAAAAAAAATAGTCCAGTTCTGGTTTATTCCATCATCCATAAATGGAAGGACTATGGTACTACTGCAAACCTACAAAGAATCAGCTAAGAAGCCCATTTTCCCAATTAAAAAGCTCCAGCTCGGGTGGAAGAATCTGTCCACAAGGCAACTATTAGTCACCAAATCTGGCCTCCATTGAAAAGTGGCAAGAAGAAAGATATTTTTGAAAGCAGGCCATAAGAATACCCATTTGCAGTTTGCAGAAAGCCATTTAGCGGACACACCTAGCAGGTGGATGAAGATGTTCTTGTCAGATGAGACCAAATACACAAAAAAAAGAGCCAAAGCAGACATAAGTGTACATGCCTAGTAAAAACATGTTTACACAGCCGACCAAACAGACTAAACCTAAGGAAAAACAGTATACAAAATGTGCAACAACACCCTGCCATGAATGAATAAGTAAAAAGCAGATGTTAGTAAATAACAGGGTACTTAGTATACACGTTTTTGCAAAAAGGTAAAAAACCATCCCATCACAACAAGGTGTACCCACTTCGGGACGGTACCTGCTCTATCTAATTTAAAACCTGTTCACTAGTGTTGAGCGAACATGCTCGGCACTACTCGTTACTCGCACGAGTATCACTGTACTCGGGCGACTCGCCGAGCACCGAGTAATCTCGCGATATTCGTGCTGTGCTCGTGGTCGTCATCTCTCCATGTTGGCGCTCTTTTGAGAGCCAGCCCACGTGCAGGGATTGGCTGACAGACCACTGCAATGCCACAGCCCTGTTGGTTGTGGTATAGCAGTGATTGGCCGGCCTGCACAGCGTCACCGAGCCTTTATAAGTCCCGGCGCGCTGTGCTCGGCACACAGCCTTCCAGACAGTGAGTGTAGGGAGAGTGTCTGCTGCTGATTAGGGACAGATTTGCGGCCCTCATAGGTAGATCCGGATCAGGGCTGCAAACTGCTGCTGACCACAACAGTCCTTCTCAGGACTAATCTAGGAGGACATAGGCAGGGTGATCCAGATCGGAGTCCAAGATTTCCAGTGACCAGAACAGTCCTTCTCAGGACTAATCTAGGAGGATATAGGCAGGGTGATACAAATTGAAATCCAAGCTTTTCTGTGACCATTAGAGTCACCACACTCTTGTACTTAGTACCTTAATACAGGTTAGGGACTAAAATCCTCTCTTCAAACCATTACAGTCACCAGACAGGTGTACGTACTACCTTAATACAGGTTAGGGAACTAAAATCCTAACTCTTGTCATCAAAACAGTCACCAGACAGGTGTACGTACTACCTTAATACAGGTTAGGGACTAAAATCCTCTCTTGAACCATTACAGTCACCAGACAGGTGTACGTACTACCTTAATACAGGTTAGGGAACTAAAATCCTAACTCTTGTCATCAACACAGTCACCAGACAGGTGTACGTACTACCTTAATACAGGTTAGGGACTAAAATCCTCTCTTGAACCATTACAGTCACCAGACAGGTGTACGTACTACCTTAATACAGGTTAGGGAACTAAAATCCTAACTCTTGTCATCAAAACAGTCACCAGACAGGTGTACGTACTACCTTAATACAGGTTAGGGACTAAAATCCTCTCTTCAAACCATTACAGTCACCAGACAGGTGTACGTAGTACCTTAATACAGGTTAGGGAACTAAAATCCTAACTCTTGTCATCAAAACAGTCACCAGACAGGTGTACGTACTACCTTAATACAGGTTAGGGACTAAAATCCTCTGTTTAAACCATTACAGTCACCAGACAGGTGTACGTAGTACCTTAATACAGGTTAGGGAACTAAAATCCTAACTCTTGTCATCTCAACAGTCACCACACTGTTGTACGTCATAAGTTTCTACAAGTTAGGGAACTAAAATCCTAACTATTGTCATCTCAACAGTCACCACACTGTTGTACGTCATAAGTTTCTACAAGTTAGGGAACTAAAATCCTAACTCTTGTCATCTCAACAGTCACCACACTGTTGTACGTCATACGTTTCTACAGGTTAGGGAACTAAAATCCTAACTCTTGTCATCTCAACAGTCACCACACTGTTGTACGTCATAAGTTTCTACAAGTTAGGGAACTAAAATCCTAACTCTTGTCATCTCAACAGTCACCACACTGTTGTACGTCATACGTTTCTACAGGTTAGGGAACTAAAATCCTAACTATTGTCATCTCAACAGTCACCACACTGTTGTACGTCATAAGTTTCTACAGGTTAGGGAACTAAAATCCTAACTCTTGTCATCTCAACAGTCACCACACTGTTGTACGTCATACGTTTCTACAAGTTAGGGAACTAAAATCCTAACTCTTGTCATCTCAACAGTCACCACACTGTTGTACGTCATACGTTTCTACAAGTTAGGGAACTAAAATCCTAACTCTTGTCATCTCAACAGTCACCACACTGTTGTACGTCATACGTTTCTACAGGTTAGGGAACTAAAATCCTAACTCTTGTCATCTCAACAGTCACCACACTGTTGTACGTCATAAGTTTCTACAGGTTAGGGAACTAAAATCCTAACTCTTGTCATCTCAACAGTCACCACACTGTTGTACGTCATACGTTTCTACAAGTTAGGGAACTAAAATCCTAACTCTTGTCATCTCAACAGTCACCACACTGTTGTACGTCATACGTTTCTACAAGTTAGGGAACTAAAATCCTAACTCTTGTCATCTCAACAGTCACCACACTGTTGTACGTCATACATTTCTACAAGTTAGGGAACTAAAATCCAAACTCTTGTCATCTCAACAGTCACCACACTGTTGTACGTCATACGTTTCTACAAGTTAGGGAACTAAAATCCTAACTCTTGTCATCTCAACAGTCACCACACTGTTGTACGTCATACGTTTCTACAGGTTAGGGAACTAAAATCCTAACTCTTGTCATCTCAACAGTCACCACACTGTTGTACGTCATACGTTTCTACAGGTTAGGGAACTAAAATCCTAACTATTGTCATCTCAACAGTCACCACACAGTTGTACGTCATACGTTTCTACAGGTTAGGGAAATAAAATCCTAACTCTTGTCATCTCAACAGTCACCACACTGTTGTACGTCATACGTTTCTACAGGTTAGGGAACTAAAATCCTAACTATTGTCATCTCAACAGTCACCACACTGTTGTACGTCATAAGTTTCTAGAAGTTAGGGAACTAAAATCCTAACTATTGTCATCTCAACAGTCACCACACTGTTGTACGTCATAAGTTTCTACAAGTTAGGGAACTAAAATCCTAACTCTTGTCATCTCAACAGTCACCACACTGTTGTACGTCATACCTTTATACAGGTTAGGGAACTAAAATCCTAATCTCCTGTGACCTCCACAGTGACCAGGCAGTTGTCGCTCTATACAGGCAAAATGCGCAAAGGCGTTGGCAAGGGCGTTGGCAAGGAACAAGGAAGTGGACGTGATGGTGGTGCAGGCAGAGGCCGAGGTCGTGTGCAAGCACTCATTTCGCAACAACAAAGGGCCACATCTCCTCGCTCGCACGTCCTGTCCCAAATTCTTGGGGCCCGCAGCAGTACACCACTGTTGAACCAAGACCAGTGTCAACAGGTTGTTACTTGGATAGCGGATAATGCTTCAAGTCAGATGGGCACCTCCACAAACACCCTGTCTTCCGCACGGTCAACTGTCAGTAGCCGTGATACTGCACCGCACATTTCCCAACCTGATCCTCCTTCCTACCACCTGGCCGATTACACGTCCACGGACATTACAGATCCCACACTAGGACACTCGGAAGAGCTGTTCACGTATCCATTCGCAGAATCTGGCCTGTCGCCACCTCCTCTTGAAGTGGGTCATGAGGAGATGGTATGTACAGATGCCCAAATATTTGAGCAGCCGCGTTATGACGAACGGAACGTTGTCAAAGTGTCTCAACAAGGGGTGGACGATGATGAGACACAATTGCCAGGAAGTCAGGAGGAGGATCAGGGTGCGGAAGAGGAAGACGACGTGGTGGATGATCCAGTAGCTGACCCTACATGGCAGGAGGATATGCAGAGCGAGGACAGCAGTGCACAGGGGGAGGGAGGCGTAGCATCACAACAGCCAGTACGAAGCAGGGGTGCGTCCGCAGGCAGAAGGCAGGCAACCGTTCCCCGGAACAACAACACGACTCAAGGTGCCTGTGCAAATGTTCGGTCTTCCCGAGTCTGGGAGTTTTTTAAGTTGGCTCCAGAAGACTCTAAAAAGGCCATTTGCCACACCTGCCATGCCACTATCAGCAGGGGTACGAAAACTAGCAGCCTGACCACCACCAGCATGATCAGGCACATGTCAGCCAAGCACCCGACTTTGTGGGAAGTACCACAGAGTCGAGGAGCGGTGCGTGCTGATGTCACTGCTAGGTCTTCGGCTGTTGTGCATGCAAGCCAATCCCCTGTCCATGCTGGCCGCGAACAAGCCTCCGGTCCTGCACCTGAAGTTGCTGAAGCACAAATTACGCCACCATCAAGCACGTCCTTGTCCCAGCGCAGCGTTCAATTATCCATTCAGCAAACATTTGAACGCAGGCGCAAATACGCTGCCAATGCCCCACATGCCACAGTCCTCAATGCTCACATTTCGCGACTCATAGCGCTAGAAATGTTGCCTTTCCGTCTGGTGGAGACGGACGCATTCCGCGACCTGATGGCGGCTGCTGTCCCACGTTACTCGGTCCCCAGCCGACACTATTTCTCCAGATGTGCCGTCCCCGCATTGCATAACCACGTGTCCAACACCATCACACGTGCCCTGAACAATGCTGTTTCAGCCAAAGTCCACCTAACCACAGACACGTGGACAAGTGCTTGTGGGCAAGGCCGCTACATCTCCCTGACGGCACACTGGATTAATATTGCGGAGGCTGGGACCCAGTCTGAGCGAGGGACGGAACACGTCCTTCCCACACCAAGGATAGCAGGCCCTACCTCTGTCATGGTTTCACCGACACTCTACAGCTCCGGAATGTCATGCTCTTCAGCCTCCTCCTCCTCCACCTGCGCATCCTCATCCACTGTACCCTCCACACCAGTCCCAAGCTGGAAGCACTGCAGCACTGCCTCTTCAAAGCGGCAACAGGCTGTGCTGAAGCTAGTCTGCATAGGTGACAAACCCCACAATGCAGAAGAGGTGTGGACAGCTCTGAAACAGCAGGCAGATCACTGGCTCACACCTCTGAACCTAAAGCCAGGAAAGGTCGTGTGTGACAATGGCCGGAACCTGGTGGCAGCTTTGAGGCGAGGGCAGCTGACGCATGTTCCATGCGTGGCCCATGTGCTCAACCTGGTGGTTCAGAGGTTTGTGAAGTCATACCCGGAGGTGTCTGACCTGCTGGTAAAAGTTCGGCGTCTGTCTGCACATTTTCGCAAGTCACCTGCTGCTTCAGCCGGCCTTGCAAGCTTTCAGCGCCGTTTGCGTCTTCCAGCCCACAGACTGGTGTGTGATGTCCCCACGCGTTGGAATTCAACGCTGCACATGTTGGTCAGGATATGTGAGCAGAAGAGGGCAGTTGTGGACTACCTGCATCACCTAAGCCGTCGGGAAATGGGTCAAACTCCACACATAACACCTGAGGAGTGGAGATGGATGTCGGACCTATGCACCGTCCTCCAAAACTTTGAGGACTCCACCAAGATGGTGAGCGGTGATGACGCCATTATTAGCGTCACCATACCACTACTCTGCCTTCTAAAACGGTCTCTGCTGAAAATAAAAGAGGATGCATTGCAGGCAGAGCGCGATGACTTAGAGCAAAAAACTGTAGTGGGTGTGGGTGAAAACACACAGCCCAGCCTCATGTCATCACAACGTGTAGTGGAGGACTATGACGAGGAGGAGGAGGAGGAGGAGGATGAAGACATGGAGCAACTCTCAGGCCAAATTGGGGATATGACATGCACACCAGTCATACCCTCGATTCAGCGTGGCTGGCCAGAGGACAGGGGAGATGAGGAGGAGGAGGAGGAGGAGGAGGAGGACAGCATGTTCAGTCATCGTGTTGGTCTGGATACTGATGTGATGGCTGTTAAGAGTCTGGCGCACATGGCTGACTTTATGGTAAGCTGCCTGTCTCGTGACCCTCGCGTTCAGAACATCTTGGCCGACAATCAGTACTGGTTGGCAACACTCTTAGACCCACGCTACAAGGAGAACTTTATGTCTCTCATTCCTGAGGCGGAGAGGTCAGCCAAAATGCTGCAGTTCCAGAGGGCCATAGTCACGGAAGTTGTGAAATCCTTCCCCTCACAAAACGCTAGCGGCATAGGTCAGGATTCGATGGACAACCAAGGCGTACGGCCGAGAGGGGCACAAGTCCAATCCGCCAGAGGCAGGGGAACTGTCTTTACGATGTGGGACAGTTTTCTCAGCCCCTCACGTACCACAGCCCCTCAGGTGCGGGGTAGTGCCACCAGAAATGCTAAGTTCGGGCAGATGCTGAAGGAGTACCTTGCAGATCGAACAACTGTACTGCGAGATTCATCGGTGCCTTTCAATTATTGGGTCTCCAAGCTCGACACGTGGCATGAATTGGCTCTCTACACCTTGGAAGTCCTGGCCTGCCCTGCCGCTAGCGTTTTATCAGAGCGTGTTTTCAGTGCAGCAGGTGGAATCATCACTGATAAACGCACCCGCCTGTCAACTGAAAATGCGGACAGGCTCACTCTGATCAAGATGAACAAGGGTTGGATTGGGCCAGACTTCACCACACCACCAGCAAATGACAACTGAATTTTATTTTGTTATTTGAATTTGACATGTACCTCCACTCACCAGTGGGTAGACACTTCCGTACTTTGGCTAATCGCTGGACTCCTACTCCTTCTCCTCATGTGACACCATGATGAGCGTTAGAATAGTTAGGCTCTTGTTTGAGGTATACGCACAGTGGTAAATTTTGTAGCCCATTCTGTTAGAATGGGCATTACAACGACAGGAGACCCGCTCCTTTTCAATGGGAAAAATATTTTTAGGTACTCCTACACGTCTCTATCCAGGGACAAAGAGGAGCCTCACAATTTTTGGCTGCCCTGACAAAAGGGCTACACTACAATACACCCTGTTCTTCTTAACAGGCCCTCCTGCACGTCTCCATCCAGGGACAAAGAGGAGCCTCCCAATTTTTGGCTGCCCTGACCAAAGGGCTCTACTACAATACACCCAGTTCTTCTTAACAGGCCCTCCTGCACGTCTCCATCCAGGGACAAAGAGGAGCCTCACAATTTTTGGCTGCCCTGACCTAAGGGCTCTACTACAATACACCCACTTGAGGGTTACAGGCCCTACTACATGTCTGTATGCATGGGTCATTGTTGAACCTCCCAATTTTTGGCTGCCCTGACCAAAGGGCTCTACTACAATACACCCACTTGAGGGTTACAGGCCCTACTACATGTCTGTATGCATGGTCATTGTTGAACCTCCAATTTTGGTCTGCCCTGACAAAGGGCTCTACTACAATACACCCACTTGAGGGTTACAGGCCCTACTACATGTCTGTATGCATGGGTCATTGTTGAACCTCCCAATTTTTGGCTGCCTGACCAAAGGGCTCTACTACAATACACCCACTTGAGGGTTACAGGCCCTACTACATGTCTGTATGCATGGGTCATTGTTGAACCTCCCAATTTTTGGCTGCCCTGACCAAAGGGCTATACTACAATACACCCACTTGAGGGTTACAGGCCCTACTACATGTCTGTATGCATGGGTCATTGTTGAACCTCCCAATTTTTGGCTGCCCTGACCAAAGGGCTATACTACAATACACCCACTTGAGGGTTACAGGCCCTACTACATGTCTGTATGCATGGGTCATTGTTGAACCTCCCAATTTTTGGCTGCCCTGACCAAAGGGCTCTACTACAATACACCCACTTGAGGGGTTACAGGCCCTACTACATGTCTGTATGCATGGGTCATTGTTGAACCTCCCAATTTTTGGCTGCCCTGACAAAAGGGCTCTACTACAATACACCCACTTGAGGGTTACAGGCCCTACTACATGTCTGTATGCATGGGTCATTGTTGAACCTCCCAATTTTTGGCTGCCCTGACCAAAGGGCTCTACTACAATACACCCACTTGAGGGTTACAGGCCCTACTACATGTCTGTATGCATGGGTCATTGTTGAACCTCCCAATTTTTGGCTGCCCTGACCAAAGGGCTATACTACAATACACCCACTTGAGGGTTACAGGCCCTACTACATGTCTGTATGCATGGGTCATTGTTGAACCTCCCAATTTTTGTCTACCCTGACCAAAGGGCTATACTACAATACACCCAGTTCTTGTAACAGGCCCTACTGCACGTCTCCATCCAGGGACAAAGAGGAGCCTCACAATTTTTGGCTGCCCTGACCTAAGGGCTCTACTACAATACACCCACTTGAGGGTTACAGGCCCTACTACATGTCTGTATGCATGGGTCATTGTTGAACCTCCCAATTTTTGTCTACCCTGACCAAAGGGCTATACTACAATACACCCAGTTCTTCTAACAGGCCCTCCTGCACGTCTCCATCCAGGGACAAAGAGGAGCCTCCCAATTTTTGGCTGCCCTGACCTAAGGGCTCTACTACAATACACCCACTTGAGGGTTACAGGCCCTACTACATGTCTGTATGCATGGGTCATTGTTGAACCTCCCAATTTTTGGCTGCCCTGACCAAAGGGCTATACTACAATACACCCACTTGAGGGTTACAGGCCCTACTACATGTCTGTATGCATGGGTCATTGTTGAACCTCCCAATTTTTGGCTGCCCTGACCAAAGGGCTATACTACAATACACCCACTTGAGGGTTACAGGCCCTACTACATGTCTGTATGCATGGGTCATTGTTGAACCTCCCAATTTTTGGCTGCCCTGACCAAAGGGCTATACTACAATACACCCACTTGAGGGTTACAGGCCCTACTACATGTCTGTATGCATGGGTCATTGTTGAACCTCCCAATTTTTGTCTACCCTGACCAAAGGGCTATACTACAATACACCCAGTTCTTCTTAACAGGCCCTCCTGCACGTCTCCATCCAGGGACAAAGAGGAGCCTCACAATTTTTGGCTGCCCTGACCTAAGGGCTTACTACAATACACCCACTGAGGTTTACAGGCCCTACTACATGTCTGTATGCATGGGTCATTGTTGAACCTCCCAATTTTTGTCTACCCTGACCAAAGGGCTTACTACAATACACCCACTTGAGGGTTACAGGCCCTACTACATGTCTGTATGCATGGGTCATTGTTGAACCTCCCAATTTTTGGCTGCCCTGACCAAAGGGCTCTACTACAATACACCCACTTGAGGGTTACAGGCCCTACTACATGTCTGTATGCATGGGTCATTGTTGAACCTCCCAATTTTTGGCTGCCCTGACAAAAGGGCTCTACTACAATACACCCACTTGAGGGTTACAGGCCCTACTACATGTCTGTATGCATGGGTCATTGTTGAACCTCCCAATTTTTGTCTACCCTGACCAAAGGGCTATACTACAATACACCCAGTTCTTCTTAACAGGCCCTCCTGCACGTCTCATCCAGGGACAAAGAGGAGCCTCACAATTTTTGGCTGCCCTGACCTAAGGGCTCTACTACAATACACCCACTTGAGGGTTACAGGCCCTACTACATGTCTGTATGCATGGGTCATTGTTGAACCTCCCAATTTTTGTCTACCCTGACCAAAGGGCTATACTACAATACACCCACTTGAGGGTTACAGGCCCTACTACATGTCTGTATGCATGGGTCATTGTTGAACCTCCCAATTTTTGGCTGCCCTGACCAAAGGGCTCTACTACAATACACCCACTTGAGGGTTACAGCCCTACTACATGTCTGTATGCATGGGTCATTGTTGAACCTCCCAATTTTTGGCTGCCCTGACAAAAGGGCTCTACTACAATACACCCACTTGAGGGTTACAGGCCCTACTACATGTCTGTATGCATGGGTCATTGTTGAACCTCCCAATTTTTGGCTGCCCTGACCAAAGGGCTCTACTACAATACACCCACTTGAGGGTTACAGGCCCTACTACATGTCTGTATGCATGGGTCATTGTTGAACCTCCCAATTTTTGGCTGCCCTGACCAAAGGCTATACTACAATACACCCACTTGAGGGTTACAGGCCCTACTACATGTCTGTATGCATGGGTCATTGTTGAACCTCCCAATTTTTGTCTACCCTGACCAAAGGGCTATACTACAATACACCCAGTTCTTCTTAACAGGCCCTCCTGCACGTCTCCATCCAGGGACAAAGAGGAGCCTCCAATTTTTGGCTGCCCTGACCTAAGGGCTCTACTACAATACACCCACTTGAGGGTTACAGGCCCTACTACATGTCTGTATGCATGGGTCATTGTTGAACCTCCCAATTTTTGGCTGCCCTGACCAAAGGGCTATACTACAATACACCCACTTGAGGGTTACAGGCCCTACTACATGTCTGTATGCATGGGTCATTGTTGAACTCCAATTTTTGTTACCTGACCAAGGGCTATACTACAATACACCCATCTTTTACAGGCCTCTGCACGTCTCATCAGGGCAAGAGACTCACAATTTGGTGCCTGACCTAAGGTCTACTACAATACACCCACTTGAGGGTTACAGGCCCTACTACATGTCTGTATGCATGGGTCATTGTTGAACCTCCCAATTTTTGGCTGCCCTGACCAAAGGGCTATACTACAATACACCCACTTGAGGGTTACAGGCCCTACTACATGTCTGTATGCATGGGTCATTGTTGAACCTCCCAATTTTTGTCTACCCTGACCAAAGGGCTATACTACAATACACCCAGTTCTTCTTAACAGGCCCTCCTGCACGTCTCCATCCAGGGACAAAGAGGAGCCTCACAATTTTTGGCTGCCCTGACCTAAGGGCTCTACTACAATACACCCACTTGAGGGTTACAGGCCCTACTACATGTCTGTATGCATGGGTCATTGTTGAACCTCCCAATTTTTGTCTACCCTGACCAAAGGGCTATACTACAATACACCCACTTGGTTTACAGGCCCTCTCATGTCTCCATCCATGGGTCATATGTGAGCCTCCCAATTTTTGGCTGCCCTGACCAAGGGCTCTACTACAATACACCACTTGAGGGTTACAGGCCCTACTACATGTCTGTATGCATGGGTCATTGTTGAACCTCCCAATTTTTGGCTGCCCTGACAAAGGGCTTACTACAATACACCCACTTGAGGGTTACAGGCCCTACTACATGTCTGTATGCATGGGTCATTGTTGAACCTCCCAATTTTTGGCTGCCCTGACCAAAGGGCTTACTACAATACACCCACTTGAGGGTTACAGGCCCTACTACATGTCTGTATGCATGGGTCATTGTTGAACCTCCAATTTTTGGCTGCCCTGACCAAAGGGCTATACTACAATACACCCACTTGAGGGTTACAGGCCCTACTACATGTCTGTATGCATGGGTCATTGTTGAACCTCCCAATTTTTGTGCTGACCCTGACCAAAGGGCTATACTACAATACACCCATCTTGAGTTACAGGCCCTACTACATGTCTGTAAGCATGGGTCATGGTGACCTCCCAATTTTTGTCTCCCTGACCAAAGGGCTATACTACAATACACCCACTTGAGGGTTACAGGCCCTACTACATGTCTGTATGCATGGGTCATTGTTGAACCTCCCAATTTTTGGTCTACCCTGACCAAAGGGCTATACTACAATACACCCACTTGAGGGTTACAGGCCCTACTACATGTCTGTATGCATGGGTCATTGTTGAACCTCCCAATTTTTGCTCCCTGACCAAAGGGCTCTACTACAATACACCCACTTACGTTTACAGGCCCTCTCAGTCTGTATGCATGGGACATTAAGCCTCACAATTTTTGGCTGCCCTGACAAAAGGGCTCTACTACAATACACCCACTTGAGGGTTACAGGCCCTACTACATGTCTGTATGCATGGGTCATTGTTGAACCTCCCAATTTTTGTCTACCCTGACCAAAGGGCTATACTACAATACACCCAGTTCTTGTTTACAGGCCATCCTGCATGTCTGTATCCAGGGGCATTGGTGAACCTCCCAATTTTGGACTGCCCTGGCAAAGGAAGATACTACAATAGACCCAGTTCTTCAAAATGGGCACATTATTTCTAGACAGGGCTTCATGTACGTCTCTTGTCAGGGTCATCGGAGTGCCGCACAATGTTTTCACGTAAAATCTTTCATGTAATCACAAAAAGTAACATACACCAGCTGTATCTCACTATTGGGTATGTGCCCTTAACATTTCCACCCTAAATATTCATTTTGGTGTCATTTTGGAAGGTTTTCTCGACACTCCGTAAAATTGGCGTGAAACTCGGACAACATTGTTCACAGCTGTGACTTTTGAGTGAGAAATGCTTCCAGGGGTCTTCCCCATGGTGTTGCCATGTCATTTCAGCACTCTTCTGAGACTTTTGTGACATTTTTAGGGTTTTTCCAGGCAGCCGGCAGTCATTTCATAAAAATACTCGTGTCTCCCATAGGATAACATTGGGCTCGTTACTCGGGCCGAGTACACGAGTATCTCGGGATGCTCGGCCCGAGCTTCGAGCACCCGAGCATTTTAGTACTCGCTCATCACTACTGTTCACATGTCGACTGACCTCAATGAAAACAGGATGAAGGGTGTGACCTGGGTCCCAAAATGGACACACAGCAATGGGAGGTAAAATAAATGCTTAGGTCAGTAAAAGGAGGGGTGGGGCCCCCCTAACTTGTACTTATACAAGGTGCTGAACTAAATAAGTGGTCTGTGTGAGCATGCTCCTACTAGGCATGTACACTTATGTGTGATCAGGCTTTAAATTAGTTAGAGTAGGTACCGTCCTGAAGTGGGTACACATTGACATGGTGGGATGGCTTTGTGCCTTTTTGCAAAAATATTTATAATAAGTACCCTGTATTTGACTAGCATCTGTTTTTGACTTATTTATTCATGGCAGGGAATTTTTGCATGTTTTGCATACTGGTTTTCCTTAGGTGCAGGTGAGACCAAAGTAGAACATTTTGCGCTAGAGTCAAAACTCTGTGTGTGGCAAAAAACTTCCATGATGGTTGCAGCATAATGCTGTGTGGATGCTTTTCTTTAGCAGGAACAGGGAAGCTGGTCAGAGTTGATGGGAAGATGGGTGGAATAAATACACAGCAATCTTGGAGAAACAAACCTGTTAGAGGCTTCAAAAGACTTAATACTGGGCTGCAGTTTTCTCCTTCAGCAGGAGAATGGTCCCAAACATACTTCTCAGGGCTGGCATTAGCACCCAGCGCACCCAGGCAAGTGCTGGGGGCGGCCCACCATCAGGAACAGGTAGCTCAGCAGCAGCTGAGTGCATGCTACCAGTCCATATTGCTAGCTGCATGTGATGCTGATCAGGCAAATCAGATGCAAATTAGCCATGTGGTGGCACCAGGAGCAGTGGTGCTTCGCCCTTGGCTAACTGCAGCAGTGTGAAGAGGTCATCACGTTGTGACCTCTTCACACTGCAGCGGGCAATGAGAAGAAGTATGGAGCCGGTGGCAACGATACAACGAGCATCATTATAGAGATTTCAGACACCGCAGCACCTCGGACACAGGGAGCTGGTAAGCGCTTTTCTGACCCCAGTAATGCAGGTGCTGGTACTTTCAGGGTCATTCAGCAGCGAGGAATATGGAGGTGCACGCCCTCTCTGTCCTCCTTGCCCCATCCACCGATACCCTTTCCCCCCTCTATGAAAAGACAGCAGATTACCCAGATTGTCTAATGGAGGGGTGGTTGAAAAAAAAAATTAATATTCCATTTTCGAGGAATGGACGCATCTGCCCTAATTACCAGAGGCACACTGGGCAAATGGCTTATATGCCTGCCAGACAGTCTGGACTTGGTCAGAGACAAACCCAGAGCCAATTATAGATTTAACTTAAAATTTACTCTGCTGGTGCCAGGGATAGGGAATTAATGCAACACAGACTACATTCACTCCACACCAATTATTATTATTAATTATTATAGTAACATTTATTCCATGGCGCTTTACATATGAAAAGGGGCATACATAGGCAAGAACAATAAACATGAGCAATTCAATGCACACACAAGTACAGAAGGAGATAGGACCCTGCCCATAAGGACTCACAGTCTACAAGGAATGGGTCAGGATACACTAGGAGAGGGTAGAGCTGGTCGTGCGGTGGCTCAGTAGACTGAGGATCACTGCAAGGTGGAAGTTTGTCGGAAAAGCGAAATCTTTGGGTTCCTTTTGAAGGTTTCTGTGGTGGACGAGAGTCTGATGTGTTGGGCCAGAGAGTTCCAGAGTATAGGGGATGATCTAAAAAGAGAAAAAGGAGCCGGGCTTTCAATCCACGCAGACCAAGGAAAACGCCAGAAGGATGATCGTCAGGACAACTTCTTTATTTTCCAACACATTTTGTGGCTCTACTTGCCACTTCATCAGGGCTATCAAGTTTATCTCCATGAATACATTTATATATACTAATGACAGTTCTACCCTCCGGTGGAAACACCCACTGGAGCAAATTAAGACATAAAAATGATTAATAAACAATCCATTAGTTTTTTTAAAAAAGTTATCCTTGCTTACTTTATGAACTCATCTCCTCTCTTTATTATAAAAATAGAAACATTAAAATTATGATTTGGTTAAATGTTGACTTGAACCCATGAGCAAAAAATATAGAGAACTATTTTATTGTACAACAAATTGTGGGGTATTGGTTTGTCTTTTGGTCCAAAACACTTAAACTTGTGAGCCACTACACGGTTCCCCACATCTCACAAGTCCTATCCACTAAATTCATATCTAAAGTGAGCAAAGGACACAAATAGAAAATTACTTTTCTTACCACAGCAGATTCAGGTCTGGAGACCATTACACTCAGTGCTGTGTGCAGCTTTGCCCAGGTTATAAACGAAGGCATCATGAATGCAGGACACCAGCCCCAATCACTAGCAACCTCCTTTCTCACAGAGGGAGTGACCACTGGTTGTCCTGCAAACAGAATGGGACTCATATAGGGCGCTGTTCACATAGGTTTGCATAGTGCATGCCCAGTCTCTTACATTAACCCCTATCTCAGAAGGTGGGCTGTTATGGCATTCAACACTTAAGCTTGTGAGCCACTGCACGGCTCCCTACATCTCACAAGTCCTATCCACTAAATTAATATCTAAAGTGGGCATGCACTATGCAAACCTGTGTGAACAGCGCAGATCTGTGATTTATTTTGATGTATTTTTGATGTATTGGGTCCTTGTATTGATAGATCTAATGAAGGATTTTTACATTCTGCTTACAAGTAGAGAGTACTTACAGAAATAACATGGATCTGGCTGTTTCGGAGGTCAGAGATCAGATTGAGTGGCATATAGTGGAGTTTGATCTGTCGATCAGTGGGACTGCGAGCCTCTGAGAGATGGCGTGTGTTTGTGGTTTATTGAGGAGGAAATAGACAGCTCTTCTGCGCTGTTGTATATGCATAGACAAGTTACTCTAAAGGGAACTGAATTTTAAATAAAAAAAGGTAAAAAGGTGAATGAAAGGTAATTTTATAAAGAAACAGTTCCATTTTATTTTATATACATACTAGTAAAAAGGCCCGATGCAATTGCATCGGGAGCGCGGTGAAATGAATTGTGTGTATACAGGCGGGTCAGTGGGTATCAGAGTATACAGGCGGGTCAGTGGGTAGTAGAGCTTCAAGGCGGCTCTGTGGGTAGCAGAGTATCGAGGCGGCTTTGTAGGTAGCAGAGTATCGAGGCGGCTCTGTGGGTAGCAGAGTATCGAGGCGGCTCTGTGGGTAGCAGAGTATCGAGGCGGCTCTGTGGGTAGCAGAGTATAGGGGTGGCTGTGTGGGTCGCAGAGTATAGAGGCGGCTCTGTGGGTAGCAGAGTATAGAGGCGGCTCTGTGGGTAGCAGAGTATAGAGGCGGCTCTGTGGGTAGCAGAGTATACAGGCGGCTGTGTGGGTAGCAGAGTATAGAGGCGGCTCTGTGGCTAGCAGAGTATCGAGGCGGCTCTGTGGGTAGCAGAGTATCGAGGCGGCTCTGTGGGTAGCAGAGTATCGAGGCGGCTCTGTGGATAGCAGAGTATAGAGGCGGCTCTGTGGTGGAGGGGTGAGGAGAGATGCGGCTTAGTGGTGGAGGGGTGAGGAGAGATGGGTGTCTGTGGTGGAGGGGTGAGGAGAGATGCGGCTCAGTGGTGGAGGGGTGAGGAGAGATGGGTGTCTGTGGTGGAGGGGTGAGGAGAGAAGCGACTCAGTGGTGTAGGGTTGAGGAGAGATGCGGCTCAGTGGTGGAGGGGTGAGGAGAGAAGCACACAGTATATACATACATGAGACATTGTATAGACAGACAGTATGCAGAGATTACACACATTATACACACAGTATAGACACAGTATACAGACATTACAGAGAGTATAGAGACATGAGACAGAGTGTAGAGACATGAGACAGAGTGTAGAGACATGAGACAGAGTGTAGAGACAGGAGACAGAGTGTAGAGACAGGAGACAGAGTGTAGAGACAGGACACAGAGTGTAGAGACAGGAGACAGAGTGTAGAGACAGGACACAGAGTGTAGAGACAGGACACAGAGTGTAGAGACATGACACTGACAGAGTATACAGAGACATGACAGGGACAGAGTATATAGAGACATGACAGGGACAGAGTATACAGAGACATGACAGGGACAGAGTATACAGAGACATGACAGGGACAGAGTATACAGAGACATGACAGGGACAGAGTATACAGAGACATTGTAATGGAGTGGGTAGCCCTGACTGTATTATTATTGAAATGGACACTGAAGTGAACATTACACAGTCCGATACTGCCCCCTTGTGGACAATTGCTGAAATGACTGCAGAGAAAAAAAAACATTGATTGCTGATCCCCTCCCACAACAGCCTTGTGCTGAGGAAGAGAAAGGGCGGGAGATTATTACAGACCCAGAGCTCAGCCAGGACAGACCGCGTGGTGTCTCCCGACATAGGGCTCTTTTGCAGCCGGATTCTTGGGAAGAAATACCCCGTGAGGATCGCTGTTGCAACCCCGGTCTGCAGGACATTATTTTACCGAGGGCCCAACTCAAATTCAGGACATTGCCACCAGATTACATGTGCAGGGGCTGTGACCGACATAAGGGAGCCATCTGTGCTACTGTGATCTCCCTTCTGCTGATCGGTGTGCCCCGGGACAGAGAGAGAGACTAACAAAAATCTGTTACCTGCGGAAGAAGACCGAAGAGGAGGACTGAGGAGTTTCCCCCCTTCAGCGCTGCACGAGACCCGTCATCGTGAGACCCCAGGCCTGCCACATGGGAGCGACATCTACTTCTGTGATAGACTGGTACGTGATTTGAGGGAAAGTTAGGGAAAAATATCTCCATTTTGTTTGTTTTCTTTTTCTTCTTCTTGCTGCGCACCCGGATAAAGTGAAGATCCAGAGACCCCACCATATACATGTGTACAGCTAGATCAGTTGACTGTGTTATAGATATGTTTTACAGTAAAGAAATGTTACTACTGGTTAAATCTGAGTATGGAGATTCTGTTGAAGCAAGACATACACACACAGCCTTACCACCGGTCGCTTCATCTGGCGTAGTCGGCAGGATGTGTGATCAACAGAATCTCCTCCCGGTAGTAACCTATAACCGGACAGCTCCCCCGGCATCTATTGTCAATCAGGTGAGGAAGTTTAACGGACGGAACTATCCTGTAACTGAATGGACCGAACAACTTAAGATAGTGGGGGAGATGTATAACATTGATCCTAAGACCTTAGCAGAAATGGCCATGCTAACATTAGAGGGGGAGGCGTGGACGACAGTCAGGCTGGAGACGGTTAGGGGCCGGCGTACGTTGGATGACTTGGTGCGGGTGCTGGAGAACACCTATGGGCCGACCACATATGCGGGAACATTACGGTATATGTTCTTCCGGCGTACTCAACTCGAGTCGGAGGACATCCCTCAATATGCTAACGCCCTCCAAGTACTGCTTGAACAAGCCTGCAGGAAAGAAGAACAGATAGCTAGTACGGGCGCCCGTGACCTGGTGTTGAGAGATCAATTCGTGACTGGATTAAGAGACCCGTACCTTAACCGCTCGCTGCAAGATCTACTCCGGATAAATCCGGCCCTTACGTTCGCTGAGGTTAAGCAAGAAGCGATAGAACGTTCGAGAGGACCTGTCATGGAGGCCCAGACTTATACCGCGGCTTGCAGGTCCATAACTGGTATCAGAACCCCGAACAGTGACACGGAAGAACTGAAGCAGATGGTGGCAGAGTTGCAGAAACAGGTGTTGCAGCTCACCCTGGACCAACAGGCGGACAGGCAAGCGAGACAACAACCCAGCCGGCCGATGGGAAGATGCTGGACATGTGGCGATCCCCGCCATAGAGCAAACCGTTGCCCCCAGAATGTTCAAGTCCATCCACGGGCCGATATACCGGAACCAGCAAGTCATGCCCCACAACAGCGGCCACCTTTAAACTAGACGCCCCTGCCAAAGAGGCTCACTCGGCAGGGGAGGCCAAAGAGAGGGGTGTAGGAAAACAGAGCCAGCCACGGAACAAACTTGCATTAAACAGCCCTACCCTGGAAGTATTATTGGAAGGGACCGCCGTGCAAGGATTAATGGATACTGGGTCTCAGGTATCCACCATCTCCGAGCAGTTTTACGAAGAGTATCTGAAGCTGCGGGTTGCCTATGATCCTGATACTACTATCAAGATCAAAGCAGCCAATGATCAACCCATTCTGGTTACGGGAGTTGCCTGGATGAACACTGAAGTCTGTGGGCAAGATCTCGGGAAGAGAGGGATAATCGTGGTCAGGGAAGGCTGTGGATCAGAAACGCCCATGATTATTGGGATGAACATCTTGAAAGACCTGAATCTGGTGTTGTTTACCAAGAGGGGGCCCAAGTACTGGCAAGAAGTGACCACACTTAGGGCCACCCACCGAGCCTTCCAACAAGTGGTCCGGACCTGCAATCTCCAGCGAATGACAGAAGAACAACTGCCGCTGGCCACGATCACCATACCCCGCCATACTAGGATAACTTTACCTGCTGAGAAGGAGACCGTTATCTCGCTACCCCTTAGCACCACAAGACAGCTCGAAGGCATGGAGGTGCTGATTGAGCCACGCACCCCGAAGGAAGGGAAGCTGAACCTCCTAGTTGCTCGAACGCTAGCCGTTGTGAGAAAGGGGAGGATTCCTGTCAGGCTGGGTAACATGGCTAACGTGAGCGTTGACCTAGAGGCTGGGACACAACTCGCCCGAGTTTACGCCCTAACCGAAGAGGTGAACCCTATGAACCCCCTCCAGTTTGCACCGTCTACAGAGGGAGATTGGACAGTGACGGTCTCTGCCATGGCCGCTGTCGCGGGTGACGTCAACGCGGGGCGAGACTACGAGAAAAGTGCCAGTTGGACATATCCCAATACTCCAACCAAGAAGTGTCCCAGGTAGAAGAGTTACTTCAAGAGCACCAGGCGTCCTTTGCCCAGCATGACACCGACTTTGGATGCACCCCCAGTATCAAGCACGAAATCCCCACAGGTGATACCGCTCCTATCCGTGAAAGGTACCGCCAAATACCTCCCCAACAATACCAAGAAGTGAAAAATCTCCTGAATTCCATGTTACACGCTGGAGTTGTACGAGAAAGCCAGAGCCCCTGGGCTGCACCAGTGGTGATAGTCAAGAAGAAAGACGGGTCCCTGAGGTTCTGCGTGGACTACCGCCGTTTGAATGCTTGCACCATCCGGGACTCATACCCTTTACCAAGGATCGAAGAATCCCTGGCAGCCCTGAAGAAAGCTAAATATTTTTCGTCATTGGACCTGGCCAGCGGCTATTGGCAGGTACCCATGCACGAGAAAGATAGAGAAAAGACTGCTTTCATCCTACCCATGGGCCTGTATGAGTTCGACCGGATGCCCTTTGGTCTGAACAACGCGCCAGGGACCTTCCAGCGACTGATGGAGCGCTGCCTGGGGGACTTCAACTTCGACTTCACCCTCATTTACCTGGACAACATCGTAGTCTATTCGGCCACATTTGAAGAACACCTGCAACAGCTGGGCCGTGTGTTTCGTAGGTTGAGAGAACATGGCCTGAAGTTGAAACCCAGCAAGTGCCGTCTTCTGCAGCCCGAGATCAATTACCTGGGTCACCGGATCTCGGCCGAAGGTGTACAGCCGTCTTCGGAGAAAATAGCCGCCGTGCGGGACTGGCCACAGCCTACGAATGTCAGAGAGGTCAGGGCCTTCCTGGGGTTAGCCGGCTACTACCGCCGGTTCGTAAGAAACTTCGCCCTGCTTGCTGCACCCTTGCACGAACTGCTTCGAGGGACCACCAACGGCCCCAATTCCTTCCAGATCTAGTATGGGCCTACAACAACCAGGTCCACTCCGTGACTGGCTACACCCCACACACTCTTCTCTTTGGCCGCCCAGGAAAAGGGATCCATGACCTGAACCTATTCCGCCCAGAAGAAGATGTCTGCCATAACTACCCCTCCTGGCTAAATGCTCACCGACAGAAGATGGAGACTGTACACCGGCTGGTGAGGCAACAAATCCGGGGCCAGATACATGCTGACCCACTCCCCGTGCAAGAGAAACCCTTAAAGTTGGGACAGCGAGTCTTGCTCCGTATTAAGAAGCCTCAAGGGAAACTTCGAGCCAAGTGGGAGACTGAAGTCTACCGGGTAATCGAACGTCCTTACCCCAATGGACATGTATACCGAGTGCGGGGTGAAGACAGCCGCAGCACCCGCACTGTGCACCGAAATATGTTGCGCCCCTGCCGCTCCCAGCCTGACTCCCCTCCCACAGTAACCGGAGGGGGTGACGCTGCTGACATGACTGACGTCACGGACATTTCTCAACATAGAGATCACGTCGACTCTGAGACCGGTGACCCACCTACACAGACCAGTCCCTCTCCCGGAGTACTATAATGCAATAATAAATGTGGTATATAGAAATGAGCGCTAGGGATAACGGAACAAGCCGAACGCTTTTGTAGACATTACCTATTAGTTTATTACGATAAACACAGTACAGGTCCTTCTCCCACAACGCGTTTCGACGCTACATGCGTCTTTCTCAAGTGGATCCACTTGAGAAAGACGCATGTAGCGTCGAAACGCGTTGTGGGAGAAGGACCTGTACTGTGTTTATCGTAATAAACTAATAGGTAATGTCTACAAAAGCGTTCGGCTTGTTCCGTTATCCCTAGCGCTCATTTCTATATACCACATTTATTATTGCATTACGTTCCTTTCTCCCTTCGGGGAGAGTGGTGCGAGCAGCTCTGGGAGAGGACCTTGCTGAAGAAAACAGAAACCTGGCCCCTGCACGTGCCGGGACGGTGCACGTGTGAGAGACGGAGGACAGACCTGGGTGCAAAGGGGAGACAGGGAATAGATGAAGACAGGGATCCTGCATAAAAAAATCTCACCTACTTGCGGTTAATCTAGTTGTGCAGAGGGCACAACCAACTTAGGTGAGTGAAACGTACAGTGTAACGGGAATTTATACCCCTAAATTTGCAGTGTGGCGCAACCATCTATTTTGATTTTTTTGCATGTTTGGAAACCTCTCCCGGAGTACTGACTGGAGTGGGGCGTAAAGACAGTGGCGAGGAGGGGTACAACCGACCCTTGCGACGCACTGGCCGCACCACTGCTGAGGTCCCTCCCGGACGGTTCTACAGGGACCAGTATGTATGGCCCACTTCTCAACCAACCCCTGTGACATCTACAGCCATCACTGCTTGGAGCCGGCGGTTGTTGACAGGGACTGCCAACCTTTAAGTGGGGGGGTATGTAATGGAGTGGGTAGCCCTGACTGTATTATTATTGAAATGGACACTGAAGTGAACATTACACAGTCCGATACTGCCCCCTTGTGGACAATTGCTGAAATGACTGCAGAGAAAAAAAAACATTGATTGCTGATCCCCTCCCACAACAGCCTTGTGCTGAGGAAGAGAAAGGGCGGGAGATTATTACAGACCCAGAGCTCAGCCAGGATAGACCGTGCGGAGTCTCCCGACATAGGGCTCTTTTGCAGCCGGATTCTTGGGAAGAAATACCCCGTGAGGATTGCTGTTGCAACCCCGGTCTGCAGGACATTATTTTACTGAGGGCCCAACTCAAATTCAGGACATTGCCACCGGATTACATGTGCAGGGGCTGTGACCGACATAAGGGAGCCATCTGTGCTTCTGTGATCTCCCTTCTGCTGATCGGTGTGCCCCGGGACAGAGAGAGAGACTAACAAAAATCTGTTACCTGCGGAAGAAGACCGAAGAGGAGGACTGAGGAGTTTCCCCCCTTCAGCGCTGCACCGAGACCCGTCATCGTGAGACCCCAGGCCTGCCACGTGGGAGCAACATCTTCTTCTGTGATAGACTGGCACGTGATTTGAGGGAAAGTTAGGGAAAGATATCTCCATTTTGTTTGTTTTCTTTTTCTTCTTCTTGCTGCGCACCCGGATAAAGTGAAGATCCAGAGACCCCACCATATACATGTGTACAGCTAGATCAGTTGACTGTGTTATAGATATGTTTTACAGTAAAGAAATGTTACTACCGGTTAAATCTGAGTATGGAGATTCTGTTGAAGCAAGACATACACACACACCCGCGGCCTTACCACCGGTCGCTTCAACATGACAGGGACAGAGTATACAGAGACATGACAGGGACAGAGTATACAGAGACATGACAGGGACAGAGTATACAGAGACATGACAGGGACAGAGTATACAGATACATGAGAGGGACAGAGTATAGAGAGACATGAGAGGGACAGAGTATACAGAGACATGAGAGGGACAGTGTATACAGAGACATGAGAGGGACAGAGTATACAGAGACATGAGAGGAACAGAGTATACAGAGACATGACAGGGACAGAGTATACAGAGACATGACAGGGACAGAGTATACAGAGACATGAGAGGGACAGAGTATACAGAGACATGACAGGGACAGCGTATACAGAGACATGAGAGGGACAGAGTATACAGAAACATGAGAGGGACAGAGTATACAGAGACATGACAGGGACAGAGTATACAGAGACATGACAGGGACAGAGTATACAGAGACATGACAGGGACAGAGTATACAGAGACATGACAGGGACAGCGTATACAGAGACATGACAGGGACAGCGTATACAGAGACATGACAGGGACAGCGTATACAGAGACATGACAGGGACAGCGTATACAGAGACATGACAGGGACAGAGTATACAGAGACATGACAGGGACAGCGTATACAGAGACATGACAGGGACAGCGTATACAGAGACATGACAGGGACAGAGTATACAGAGACATGACAGGGACAGAGTATACAGAGACATGACAGGGACAGAGTATACAGAGACATGACAGGGACAGCGTATACAGAGACATGACAGGGACAGAGTATAGAGAGACATGAGAGGGACAGAGTAGGGGTATACAGGGGTATACAGGGGTGTGTGCGGCAGAGTATAGAGGAATGCAGGGGTTAAAAAAAACAAACTCATGCTCACCTCTCCCCGAGCCCCCGCCGTCTTCCTGCAAGCTGCCGGTGGCTCCCGGTGGCTTCCGCAGGCTCCCGGTCTCTGCAGAGGTCTTCTACTGCAGTACAGGACCTGCGGTGATGTCACAGTCACGTGACACCAGGTTACTATGGAGTAACCTAAAAAAACTAATGAAATACTTATTAATAATTTTTATGTCTTAATTTCCACAGGAACTACCGTCATGGAGGGTGGAACTGTCATTATTAGTATATATAAATGTATTCATGGAGATATACATGATAGCATTGATGAAGTGGCAAGTAGAGCAACGAAACCTCTTGGTTCCCAGGATGCACTGCTGCCGATAGCTGTTCAAGTGTTCCTGGTTGCATCCTAGCTCAAAGCAGTGTTTCCTGGAATCTGTTGGTTTGCTGCTTGGATCTGCTCAAGCTAAGTGTATCTCTTCCCTCTTTTTTTCCCTTGTGTTGTGTTTCTTTAGTTGCTAGCCGGGGTGACTAGTGATCACCCGCTCTGATCCCTTAGTAGTTGTAGTCCAGGGACAGCTAGGGCAGGTATCCCATTTGGTTGTGACAGTTGTGGAAACTGTATAGGGGAGCCAGGTGTCAGCACTATTTTATCTAGGGGTTACCATCTCCCCTTTTGGCCCTAGCATCAGGGATTCCTTTCCCCTGTCTCTCTTCGTCTTGCGCTGGGTGTCTCCCTACACCCAGTGTGACATTTGGCCCATTGACTTACAAGCCTATCCACTAATATACCCTGACACAAATATATACTACTCCACTTCAGAGGCTGGTATCTGGTTGACAGTACCGTAGCAACCACTAGAACTCAACAAGGCCTGTGACTTTGGCAGCTGCCATCAAAACACTTTTGGTGACAAAACTGTCCCAACTTGTTCCGGCCAAAAACAAATAAGTGCATATGCGGGGCCCAAGTTTGGAGACTTAGAGTTACTGTCGCATCTCTGGACTTAGGGGACAAACGTTTTCCTGATGATACAGTCAAAAGTCAGATAGGAAAAGGCAAGAAGACCAAATACGTCCTTTGGCGACAGAATTGCTATGAAAACAACCTCTTTGCAAAGTGAAAAATAGAAGTGTCCTCATTGCACCCCTTCCTCTAACAGAACACAATTGCTTCTTTTCGAGCGAGGGAGAAAACAAAAAACGCAGCAGCCTCATACTAATTTAGCACTCCACATCAGACATTCCCGCAAAGGAGGACCATCGACAATAGAACTCGCTGCCACTAGTCAATGCACTCTGGACCTTCTGCTGCCTTCTGCCTGATCTGGGTCGGGACCTGATTTTTATACTGTCCAAACCAGAGCTGCCCTGGTGGCAAGGAGAAATAACTGTTGGCTGCAACACTTGTACACTCTTACACACACAGCATAATGCTGCCACCACCATGTTTGATGGTGAGGATGGTATCTTCAGGTTGATATGCAGTGTTAGATTTTCACCACACATAGTGTTTTGTATTTAGCCCCTAAAAGTTCTAGTTTGGTCTCATCTTATCTGAGCTCCATTTTCCACATGCTAGTTTTGTCCCCCACAGGCTTTTTGAAAAAAGGACAGCAAAAATGACTTCTTATGAACTTCAAAAGTGGCTATCTTCTTGCCACTCTTCCATAAAAGCCAAATAGTGGCAGTATTTGACTAATAGTTGTCCTGTTGACAGATTTTATCACATGTGCCATGGATCCCTGTAACTTCTCAAGAGTGACCATGGACCTCTTGGCTGCTACCCTAATTAGTGCTCTCCTTGCTTGAAATGTCAGTTTAGGTGGATGGCCATGTCTTGGTAGGTTTGCAGTTGTGCCATACACTTTCCATTTTTGGATTATGGATTAACCCTTAACGACCCATGACATGATGCAACATCATGGGTCGGTTACCAGTGTTTGATGTGAGTTCTGGCGCGGAGCTCACATGAAACACCCGACATCTCAGCTGATCTCATCACCTTCCTGCTGGCATAGGCTATCACTCTTTCTCTGCCTTTCTGTCTCTGTGATAAGAAGCTCCTATCCCACGTTGCTGGCATCGGTGTATAACAAGAATGGTAGACTGTAGTAAGGGTAAGCCAGGATCTCTTCTCCAGTCATGGCCTCTTTCAGCCGCTTAAAAGACTGATCTTGCCCTTCATAGACTGTCCTACCAGGAGATCTTGCATGGGTGCTGCTCTCTTCGTGTAGCCCTTGAAGAAACTCCTGTAGTACCCGACCAGTCCTAAGAATTGGCGTACCTCTTTAAAGGTAGTTGGTTCTGGCCAGTCCTTCATGACGGTGACCTTTTCAGGGCCTGGTGCTACTCCTTCTGCACTGACCACGTGCCCAAGGTATTGAACTTTCGGTTTCAGCAAGTGGCATTTTGACGACTTTAGCTTCATCCCGTACTTAAACAATGCTTCAAACACTTCACTTAGATGCTGCAGATGGTCTTCATAGGTCTTAGAATACACTATGACATCGTCCAGGTTGAGAAGCATGGTTTCAAAGTTTCTGTGGCCTAGGCAACACTCCATCAGTCTCTGGAACGTTCCTGGTGCATTACACAGCCCGAATGGCATGCTGTTGAACTCACATAGTCCCATCAGTGTCATGAAGGCTGTCTTCTCACGGTCCTCTTATGCAACAGAGACCTGCCAGTTCCCACTAGTAAGATCTAGGGTTGAAAACTAATTAGCAGACTTCAATGCAGCAAGTGACTCTTCTATACGGAGTAATGGGTAAACATCTCTGTGTATTACGCGATTAATTTGCCTATAGTCTATACACATTCTCATGCTACTATCTTTTTTTTTAACCAGGACCAGTGGAGCTGCCCAGGGACCACAACTATCTCTGATGACCCCTTACATCCTTCATGTCCTGCAACATCTCTTTAGCTTGCTGGTTGTGTGCTGGTGGTATAGGTCTGCATCGCTCTTTAATGGGTGAATGGTTTCCTGTGGGTATGTGATGGTGTACCCCTTTTATCCTCCCAAAATCATGTGGATGCTTGCTACACACCTGTTCTTACTCTTGAACTACACGATAAACTCTGTGTTTCTGGTGAGAAGGTGTGTGATCAGTTCCTACATGCAGTTCCTCACACCAATTCTCTAACTGCTTCTTGGAATTGTGATCCTCATCTGAACCTGGTTGAGTCAGTGGTTCTACTGCATGTATTGAGTTGTTGTCTACATGGTACAATTTAGCAACAGTTGAATACCTTGGTTACTTAACTTAATCATCACCCTAGTTCAGTATGCGTATGGGTACTCTTCCTTTGCGTACATCAACCACCCCCCTGGCTGACAGGAGTGTAGGACTACTTTCAGACATCACTGGCTCCACTACCGCCTGGTAGTCCTGCCCTCTGAGGCCTATTGCTGCCCGACACCAGATCATCATTTCACTTCTTGGTGGTACCACAATAGGAATTGGGTCTGTTACCCGTACACTACCAATTTCACCACTTGTTAGGTTTACCTGTTGCTGGTACATGAGGGTTCTGATTTCCTTCTGAAGAGCCCTCCTCTGCCCGGGATGAGCAGTGTCTGCAATCTGTTGGAGTAAGAAAAGCACTTGTCCTAAACAATTACCAATGACATTTGTACCAAGTATAATATGTGGGTTCCTCTCATTAGGATTAGTCTCAACCACAATAAGTCCTTGGTTCTTTAATTCCACCCTTCCCACCTTTATTGTTCCCTCCCGGCACCCCACTATGTTGACAGGTAACTCAATGGTAGCAATAATAGACAGGTTAGGGTCTGGAGGGTCAAGTTCTGTTTCAGACCAGAACCGTTTATAAAGGATACTCGGGATGGTGGTCACCTGGGATCCAGTGTCTAGCAAGGCAAGTGTAGGGATACCTTCTAGGGTGATGGACAGGTACGGATGCTCTCTCACGTAACTATCCAGCCAGTTGGACTAGTCCAGACAGTCTACTCCTGGGGTTTGGCCCCCGGCCACAGGGGTTGCTCATTTAATGGGCAGAACCGGTAGATGTGTCCCTCCTTGTTGCACTTGCGCGAGATGGGCTGCCCATTGGAACTGTAGCGGTCTGTGGGTTTCCCTCGAAGTGGTGGTGTCCTCTTCCTCATCCACGTGATGTCCTCCAGGCTGTCAGCGAGCTGTATATTTTCCTTGTGGCTGTGTCTCTGTCTTGGGATGCCTGGCACTGAGGAACTTGGCCACATATTTGCTTAGCTGGCACACCTCAGAGCACAGGTTGTCAAACCGGTCAGTGGTTACAGTCTGCATATTGCAACAGGTGATAAGGAAGATGCCTCTTGTGAGGAAGGGGTATTAAACCGTCGCGGCTGCAGGGCTAAGTCTGGTATTGCTAGGAGTTGCTGTCCCTTAATGGACAGTTCTTTTAGGGTGGCAAACTGCATCAGGGTTTTGGAGAGCCTTGCCTGCTGTCATCTGGTGACCTAAGCCCCCTTATGAACTGCTCAGTTAGCATTCTGTTTTCATCACGCATACTGATTGGGTCTACTTGCTTGAGGGTTCTCAGCGCCTCCTGCAGGCGCAAGGTGTAGTCTAGGTCACTTTCCTGTGCCCCCTGCTTGCAGTGGTAAAACAGCATCCTAAGTTAAGTCTCAGTGTGATGTTCAAAGACCTTTTTCAGTTTTTCAAAGATTTTAACGCTTTTCTCCTGATCTTCCTCTGACCATTTTCGAGTTTCCAGCTCCACTGCACCTGTTAACTGTCCCATCACTACAGATGCCCTCTGTCTACCAGTCATCGCATACATGGCCTATACATTACAGATCTTTCTCCTGAATGCGGCCAAGGTGCCTGGCTGGCCGTCATACTTGGGCAACCAGGGTGCGTTAGGGACGTATGGCAGTGAGGTCGGCATTATCGGGGCTACTGATGCAGGTGCTGGTATTGCGCCGCAGGGTGGACTGGCGAATGCGGGCCCGACGGGTTGTCCATTTTGGGCTCCACTTGCATCGATGGCCTGGTTTACATTAGGGACCTCTGTGTTGTTTGCGTCTGGGACACTCATTCCCACTCCTCCCTAGTGAATCATTGCTAGTCTCTGAAAAGCAAAAGTACGTAGTCGGCTCCGCAGGCGGGGAGTAGAGCACCTCGGGTATTTTCGGATCAGGCTGCTGCACTCGGCGGTTCTCGGCAGAGTGTGGGGCAGGGCCTATCTTCATGCCCTTGCAGCCATAACGCCCCTTTCCTTCCCGCTCTGTGGCGCAGCGATGGCGGCCAGGATTAACAGTTCACAAAACGCAGTCTATGCACGGCACACAGTACCCGGTTATACTGGGCACGGGATCCTGTTCGTGATGCCAAGTTGTCGGGCCCACAAGGATGTGGGGACTCAGATCTCGGGCGGTTGGGTGCAAGGATGTCATGGGTGGTCGGTGGTCTGGGGTGATGGGCAGCAGCAAAGTGTTATGGCTCCCTACAGGTGAAGTGGGGTCCCCGGGGCTTGTAAGGGTAGAATGGTGGAATAGGGCATTGCAGTCTTTGCTGTGTGGGACAGGCTGGAAGGATGGACACACGCAAACAAAGTCTTTTCTGTACCTTTACTGGTAGTTTGCAGGTACACTTCCAGGGTTGAAGGATGCACTCTGGGATTTCCACACCGAGTGGGCTATAGGCCTTCTTGTCCTGCTCTCTTGTCCTGTAGTCTGGGGTGTGTGGAACCAGGCCTGACCTCTCTTGTTTCTCTCACACCCGTGTTGCTGCACTGAGGGCTCTCACTACCTCTTCTGTGGCTCCTGGCTCTCAAATGGGGAGTGCTGCAGGTGTCCGGGAAGCTAAGCCTCTGCGGTGTACTGGCATTCTCTGCTGGGCTAATCTCTTCCTTGCAGACTCAGGCTCCAGTGTCCAGTGTTCTCTTGGGGTGAGCCAGTATGGCTCCTCTGCCCCCGCTGTACTGTTCCTCGCCTCTGCCTTTGGTCTTCACTCTCTGGACCCTCACACTGGCAATGGTGGTGCACTGGTTTAGGTAACCAGTTTTGCTCACTAGGCTCTGAGCTGATCTTCACAGTTCTCCTAGTGACTGCACATTTTTGCTAACTCCACCCCCAGCACCTGTATTTATAGGGGATCTGGCTTAACAGCAACCAGTGGTGCTCCCTCTACAGGTCTGGAGTGGAAGATGTGTGTATGTGGGTACCAGATGTGGAAATCCCTTGGTGTACTAGTTGGTCCTGTGGCTACCTGGCACAGTGAGCCATAGAAGACTCTGCGAATTACCTTCAAGTCATGGTCCCTGGTTACGCTACTTTCATTCTCCTTCTTCATTTATTGACAGTGGAAAAGAAGAATAGAGAAAAAACTTTTGTTCTGAACTGCACCAATCAATGCACGGATATTGCATATCCTGACCTTATTACCACTTTGGAAATTAGGGCCTTGCCTGCAGAGACTGTTGGTTTGGGACCCCCCCTCTGCTAGAAATGTTCTCTCATTATCCCTATTCCCATGGTCCTTTACAGGCCCTCTCTAAAATATTCCTCCACCTAGTCCTCTCCCAGCCCATTAGGGGTGTCCCCTTTCTTCCACACGATAAGTTGACGTGCCTTATTACTCTCTTTATATTGAGACCTAAACAGTAAAAACTATCTTATCTATATGGGACGTGTGAACCAGCATGTATCATATCAAATATACCCCTCTAATAGGTATTTGAGCCAGTGACATTTTTAGTCACCAATTTGCCACTTTTAATTTTTCATCGACCAGTTATTTGTTTCTGTGCTTACACATATATTTTTGCATAAGCCCAGTTGACATCCCCCTTCTCGGATGGAATACAGGAGGGTCTTCTTTTTACCCCCTCTCCCTCCCTCCTCCTTTGTTATACTTTTTATCACTTAGCTATGGCTTCTCTGATCCAGTCCAGACTTACACAATTGCAAATAAAGAATATATGAAAAAATTAATATGACTATATAATCTGCTTGATTTTACATATATTAACCTGCTTCTTTACCCCTTATAGCAACTAGTATGAGCAACTACTCCTTTTTGAAGAACAAAAGAAATAAACCTTTTTCAATTTTCCTTCATTTTTTCTTTATTATTTTTATTTTTTATAAATATATATCATTTATTCTTATCTTTTTTTTTTTTCTCTTTTTACCAGCTGGTATACACACATGCTACACATATAAGTATCTGTATTGAATACTTGCTTGCTTTCCTGGACTTAACATCTTGATGTGTCTATTTGAAGGTATATGCTATTGTATGTCTCAACAAAATGCTCCCATTGTTTTCCTTTTTTCATCTAATATTTTCAGCCGTCTGCCCTTTTATATAGACGGTTCTGTTTATGTTAGGCCCCTTTCACATCAGCGGTAAACACTGATTGTGGCAGTTGCGGTGAAAAAACCGCATCTGCTGCGATTACCGCATACCGGCTGCACTTGCGGCGCGGTTGCGGTTTTTGCCATGCAAAGTATAGGCGTACTTGCGGCAGGTGCGGCAAGTGCGGTTTTGCACTTGCGGCAGGTGCGGCCGCGAAAAAAACCGCGGTCAGCCGCGGTTTTTTTCGCGGCCGCACCTGCCGCAAGTGCAAAACCGCACTTTGCCGCACCTGCCGCAAGTACCACTATACTTTGCATGGCAAAAACCGCAACCGCGCCGCAAGTGCAGCCGGTATGCGGTAATCGCGGCAGATGCGGTTTTTTCACCGCATCTGCCGCGATTTTCAAAAAACGCTGATGTGAAAGGGCCCTAACGGCCGCGATAGCCCCATAGACATTGCATAGGGCTTGCCGCAGGTGAACCGCAAGTGCGGCCGTTATGCGGTAATCGCGGCAGTTGCATTTTTTTCACCGCAACTGCCGCGATCAGCGTAAAACACTGATGTGAAAGCACCCTTAGTTCTATTCCACTCTTGTTATTTCTTGGTTTCCCTCTTTATTTATTTTCTTTTTTTCATTTATCTTTATCTAACTATTTTATTCTCCTTATTTTCAGATTCCTGTTCAGAACGTCAGATCTCTCCTTTCTCCTCTCCTTTTCCCCTTTTCCTTCCCTAGCTTCTGTAGGTTCCTTATCATAAATATTGGCTATTCACAAACACCTTGGTATATGCACTTGTCCTGGTTCACTTTTTCTCCTTCCTGCTATCATCTTCTGATTAGTACACATTCAGGCATGTATTTAATCTGCCCCCTATCGTGTTAAATACAGAAAGGTCACTTAAACACTTCCTCCTCCCATATAAGTTGTAATGGGCGGTACTTGGGCTCTTCCTGTCCGCCATCTTATGCCTCTATATTGTACCCAGGTACTCCTGGGCATGCGCATTGGTGCCGTATGGACAGTCTCCACTATGAAATCTCTATGGCACTTCCAGGAGTATGCGACGCACTTCTGGTCTGGATCCTCTGGCTCCTACACACCCAGGTACACAGCTGTGCACACTTCTACCACGGTTTATTTCCCCATAAATAGGGACTTAGCAAGCAGACTGACACCTCCCCTCTCTATAGGTAACTATATGCGTCGGGCGTACCATGACCAGAGAAGGGGTTACCCTGCCCTCCTTTACCTCTCTGGTGTTTCTCCCAGTAGGTATCTGCTTTATTTTATATGAGCAATCCTCATTTGGAAAGCCCTGCTTATTGAACTGATTTGTGGCTATATATTTTTGCCCCTTTGCCTAAATATGTTATTTGGCTATCACCTGGCCATGTCGTGGTTATACTGTTCCCCCACATCAGAGTAAGGGCCCTTTCACATCAGCGTTTATTGAAATTTGCGGCAGATGCGGTGAAAAAAACGCATCTGCCGCAATTACCGCATACCGGCTCCACTTGCGGCGCGGTTGCGGTAAACGCAATGCAAAGTATAGGCGTACTTGCGGCAGGTGCGGCAAGTGCGGTTTTGCACTTGCGGCAGGTGCGGCAGCGAAAAAAACCGGGGCCGCCCCGCAAGTGGAGCCGGTATGCGGTAATTGCGGCAGATGCGTTTTTTTCACCGCATCTGCCGCAAATTTCAAAAAACGCTGATGTGAAAGGGCCCTAACATGTATTGGAGTACCATGCTTCTATTTTCTGTTTACCAGCCTGACTAACAGTTTTGCCAGCTTGCACATGGCCAGTGTTTCAACACCTCTTTGCATGTTTTACTTCTTTTGGGATTGATAAAGCTAGCCACAAATTTGCAATTTCTTGGCTGTTTTTTGGTGATAACTTTGTATTGTTTGCCCCCTCTGTCCTGCATAATACTAGGCATTTAGGTTTTTGCAGTATTGTCTCACTACCAGACTTATCTTTGGTTTTCCACCAGTGATATATACAGTTTTTTGATCAGCAACTGTTTCTATCAACAACCACACCTAGCACATATTATAGCACTTTTGGCTACCTGAACAATCCAAGTGTTGGGCTCTCCTCTACTTTACTATAACCTACTGGGACTAAACCCATCTTGCACTTCTCTGTATATTGCACCTCTAGTATAAAATTCTGTTATCTACACAGAATATTGATTTGTATTATACTATTGTCCTTCAAAAAAAGGTGCCATACATGTTATCTATTGTGATTTAAGGGGTATCCTTTGTGCAGACTTTCTGTGTAAAGCCTTTTTAATTGTTTTTAATTTTGGTTTGTCTGCTTGAATGTTCCTTAATAAAATATTTTGTTACTTTATCTTTTGGTGATTACCGTTCATTGCACACAGTCTCCTCCTTTGTTATAATTTACTGTTTCTTACAGCTTGCACTGGTAGATCCCAACTATTGCCTCATTCTCTGTAGTGCCCCCCGTTAACTTCTTTAGATGTCTGTGATTGGTTGCAATTGACAACAATCCTGCTGTCATAGAGTTTCAAAGATAAATAAATCATTTTAAAAAATTGATGTAGAGCTTCGCCATATTTTTGATTCTCAGCACAGAAAAAGCGAACAGGTACAGGCTGACACCCCAAGCGGCCTGGATTTACCTTGGCTGGCAATCAAAAATAATATAATAAAACATTTTAAAGAAGTGTGAGTTCGCTCTATTTTTGATTGCCAGTCAAGGTAACAACCAGGCAGCTGGGGGCTGGTATTCTCAGCTTGGTTAGACCCATAGTTATTGGAACCCTCAGGCTACAGAATAGCAGTCCACAGCTGCCTCAAAAATTGGAGTATTCATTAGAAGCACCATTACCTGGCTCTTTACCCGACTGTTCCTGATGCCCTGGTGTGGTGGAATCAGGGTGATAGAGGTTTTAATGACAGCTGAGTATTGACAGCTTTTAATTAAGCCCAGATTGATAATGCCAGACATCAATGGGATCCACCCATTATTTATCCTTTCAGTAAATAGTTAAAAAATACAGCAAAGAAAAAAAATCCTTTATTTCAAATAAAACACACAGAAAAACCTCATGTCCCCATTTATTAATCCCCAAACATACCCTCCGATGGATATCCACAACAATGTCCCATGAAGCACATGTCCTTGCTCTGATTCATCCAGAGACTGCAGCAATGAAACAAGTATCCTCTCGCTGCAGTCTCTGGGATCACACTGACTGCCATGTGGAGTGGGGATATCACTCACTGAGTCACTGAGGGCTCGTGCAAGAGTGAACTCAGGTGACCCCGCAGACAGATTGCGGGACATGGTGGCGAACCAGAAATCCAAGAAATACTACTTCCATGATCCGCGCTGCTGTTGAAGAAAGAAGGACCACACAGGGTCTTGCTGCAATGGTGTTTATTCCTATGTTTTTCGGGGCCATCCCAGCTCCTTTATCAGGAGTACAAACAGGACCATACATTGTGCCCAAAATAAATACTAGCATGAGGACGCCAGACAATTAGGAGCATCAGCATGACGTCAATTGTTGTGGGTGGGCACGATGACGTGAAATGAAATTTGACCCCAAGATACATATTTGATATAAAACCGCAAGCACATTAATTAGGCTGTTAACATACTGATAACATATAGTAAATAAAAAACACTTGTGGTAACAAATATAAAGATAATATACATTTTCCAATTTTAAAGAATAAATAAAAACTGTTACATAAATAAAAACTGTTCAATTTTAAAGAATACCGGTAAATAAAAACTGAAAGCATTTGGAAGCTGAGTTGGAATTGAACCATAATACTAAAAATTAACTGTGGGTCATGAAGTTTGCATGTTCTGCTTTATTCCACTGAGCTATAGAGAAAGTTTCTATTTAATTGCTTTCTAAGAAAAATTGTGATATTAAGTGAAATGTCAGTGCTGGAAGAAAAACATTATATTTATGAATGTGAATGACAAATGGAAATTAAATATCAACTATTTGTGCAGTGTATCAAAAAGTGTAAGGTCACAAAAGAAGAATTCTAAAAAGAAAAAAAGGGGATTGTAATAGAACAAAAGTTCTTGTTATTCATAGTGGAAATGTTTGTGACCTGAACCCTCTACTATATAATTGTCTAATGGCCACTTCCGTCTGAGGCCGAAATCGTGCGCCGCAGACGGAAGTGGCCAGCATGCAAAAGAGCCGCGCGGCTCTCCTCGAAGCCCCCCCCGCTCCTCCTTCTTGCGCTCCCTGTGGCCCCCCCCGCTCCCTGCGGCATCCCCACTCCCCGCGGCCCCCCGTCCTCCACAGTAAAAGTAAAAATAAAAAAATCCTCAGTGAGGATACTCATCCATCCGCCAGCTCGCTCCACCTCCGTCTTCTAGGTCCTACAAGGCTTGAGGACTTGTCGTTGCCTGGGAAACCGATCAGCTGATCAGTTTCCCAGGCAATGACAGGTCCTGCCCTGGGAGCTACAAGACGCATCGGATTTGGAGCGAGCTGGCAGACAGGTGAGTATCCTCACTGAAGATTTTTTTTATTTTTATTTTTACCGTGGAGGATCGGGGGGGCAGGAGGGGCAGGAGGGGCAGGAGGAGCGGAGGGGGCAGGAGGGGGCAGGAGGGGCAGGAGGAGCGAAGTGGGCAGGAGGAGCAGGAGGAGCAGAGGGGGCAGGAGGAACAGAGGGGGCAGAAGGAGCAGGAGGAGCAGATGGGGCAGGAGGAGCGGAGGGGGCAGGAGGGGCAGGAGGAGCGTAGGGGGCAGGAGGGGTAGGAGGAGCAGAGGGGGCAGGAGGAGAAGAGGGGACAGGAGGGGCAGGAGGAGCAAGGACAGGAGGAGCGGGGGGCAGGAAGAGCACGGGGCAGGAGGAGTGCGGGGTAGGAGGAGAGACAGAGGAGCTGTGACAGGAGGAGAGACCGAGGAGCGGGGACAGGAGGAGCGGTAACAGGAGGAGAGATGGAGGAACGGGGACAGGAGGAGCGGTGACAGGAGGAGAGACAGAGGAGCAGTGACAGGAGGAGTGGAGACAGGAGGAGAGATGGAGGAGCGGTGACAGGAGGAGCGGTGTAGTTCACTCATGTTGACTGAACAAGTTCTGTCAGTCACAGTTTGTCAACTACATACATATTCTAGAATACCCAATGCATTAGAATCGGGCCACCATCTAGTTCAATATAAATGGTGATGAATAATGAATGAGCAGTCCTCATTCATTGTGAACTAAAGTGTCTGGTGATGTTTTATAAAATATAAATATTGATAAAACGTCGCCAGACAATTCACAATGAATGAGGACTGCTCACGAGCTTGAGAAATTCCGGGCCTGCCACTTACCAGCAGTGACCTCTGCAGCTTCGCTCTGAGAACAATTTCAGAAAGAAGCTCCATAGGAATCGATGTAACATTAATGTTACTTATTATGTAATAATAAATTAATGAAACAATATGTGGGGGAGTCCATAGTCAAATAAACAGTTTTTCTCTGTGTTTGTATATGGCGCCCTGCCAACGCAGGTAACCACAGATCTCTCTAATGCACAGTTGGGTTTCCACAGCGGGTACTTATTACGAACAACGCCTTCCACCCCGACACAGAAGGGGGAGCTCAACTTGCTGCCCTTAGGCAAGATCTCCTATATATACTGCTGCTGGGGAGGAGCTAGTGAGAGTGTGTGCAGACGCTAGAAGAGCTGCAGGGAAGTCCTGCTGTTCGGTGCTGCGTGTAGGCCCGAGCCAGTGACACAGAGTGGCCCTTCAGCGTCCCACAAGCCTAAGTGGGACTGAAGGCAGGGAGCTAAGAGCAGGAATAGAAGCAAGGAACAGGTAGCTCAAGTTGGGAGTTCGTTCCAGAGAAGCCGGATATTAGGGATCAGCATCGGTGGGAGAACTACAGGCCCACAGAATACCCCTTGGCACCGAGGAAGCTTCAGCTACCCGGTCTCCTGAGAGAGTCAAAGAGAGGGAGCCAGGAATAGCAGACCACTGCAGCGCCCAGACAAGGTCATCCCGGAGACGGCACAGGAGGAGAAGGAGATACAGATAAAGGAAGAGAGTGGAGGCAAGTCAGGATATAATAGACTGTGCTTCAGGAAAATTCACAAAGTAAGGAGGCCTTATACCCACTTGCTGTGGGAGCCCATTGTGCAGCCCGGTCACCCGTCAGTGCCCTGGACGATTTACCTGATTAACATCAGTAAAAAGGTAAAGAGACTTCTTCTGTGTGTGTGAATCCTTTCCTCTCACCCACCGTGCCCCTCTACAGACTATTCCTACTCTCCCTCCACCGTCTCAGCTGTGCTACAACCTGTTCACCTCACTACGATGCCCCGGAGGTCCCAGTCCTGCCTGCGGAGGACTATACCATCACTGCCGCAATCCCACTGACTTCTGGAGGACTGTAGCGGTGCTGGTGATCTCTCACCAGATACTGCAGGTGGCGTCACAACTAATTTGTACATAATCCCTGTAAATACCCTTTTCAAGAGCACCGCTCCCCAGGATACGGGATCAGGTGTGGCCGCCATTCCCCGTGACAAAGTTACCCCCTCACTGCCGCCTGATACCCGGGTACCCCATGCCCTGGGGCGCAACATGCCTCTTTCTGGCGTCACGAACAGGATCCCATGCCCGGTATTACCAGATACTGTGTGCCGTGTTATTGACTGTAATGTGTGACTGTTTAAGTTCCGCCGCCATTACTGCGCCGAAGAGCGGGAAGAAAGGGGGCGTGCCAGTCTGCAGAGCGCGAAACTGAAACCCGCCACTCACTCAGCCGAGCATTGCCGAGCGCTGCGGTCCAGAAACTCTCAAACTGTTTAACCCTTCAACAGCTGGCTGTAATTCACTAGGGGGGCTTCCAACATGTCGGTCTCCTCCAGCGACGATGAGGCTGCATACGCTGACCCCCAGAATTACCCCAGACACTCAATGGCTGCCTCCAGTAGCACTGCCAGCACCTCCGGTGCCTAGGGTACAGTTGCCCCGATAATGCCCATGTATTTTCCATACATCCCGGGGGCCAAGTGGTTGCCCCAGTTTGGTGGCCGCCCTGATACACTGGATGAGTTCAGGCGAAAGATCGAAGGCGTCCTGGATATGTATGCTATGACAAGCCAACAACGAGCTACGGTGGTACTCGGACAGTTAACTGGTGCAGCAGAAAAAGAAAGTGTGTCCTGGTCTGTTGCTGAACGCAGATCAGCTCCTGCTATATTTGATAAACTGAGAGCTACCTTTGAGGAGTGCAATGAGGCTGATATACGCATGCGCTTCCATCACTGCTACCAGAGGCCGGGAGATGACATCAGAGCTTATGCCTGGCGCCTGGAAAGAGCACTTCGCGCCCTTATACATGTCAGCCCTGCCAGTGCACGAGATGAGAACAAGCTCCTCATTGAACAGTTCACGTTAGGCCTGCTATCCCCTGAGGACAGTAAAAATGTACACTGGTGGTCATTAAGAAATCCCGATGCTGATTTTAACACCTTGAAAGAAATGTCCATCAAAGGTTAAAGCCGGTAGAGACCCATGAAGCTGCAATTAAACGGTGGTGCGACGGTGAGGTGCAGGCTACTCCAAAACCACTACCCGTGACTGTAGCCACGCACAATCTGCTCAGCCTGACAAATATAACTCCCTGCGGGCTGAGATACGTGCTGAGATGCGTGAGATGAATAAAAACATCTCCAAGGTAATGGACGCTATGCAGTTACAGAAGAGCCAACAGTCAGAACCAAGACCCCAAGCCAAGCCTCAGCCGCTGATCCAACTTGCCCACAGCCCGGATGACGTTCCCTGGATGCGAGAGAAGCAAGCTACAGCCTGCAGAGGAAGTGCCACCGACAGCTACAGCTCCACTGGGGAGCCCATCTGCCGCAACTGTAACCGCACCGGTCACCTCCCCAGGTGCTGTCCTTTAAATGGGCAGTCCTTGGGGCCTGGGCCAAACCTCAGGACTAAATCAGCAGGGCCCAGCCACCTGGTGCAAGACCTTCATCGGACAGAGGCCGTTTCTGTCCATTGTACTGGATGGCATCCCGACACCTGCTCTACTGGACACCGGGTCACAGGTGACCACAATCCTCTATATCCTTTATAAAAAGTATTGGGCTGATGCAGAACTGAAACAGCCTGAAATATACATTTTCCTTCATGCAGCAAATGGGGAACCAATTACTGTGATGGGGGTTAGAGAAGTGCCCATAAAGGTGGGGAGGGTGGAATTACAGAACCAAGGGGTCCTTGTAGTAGCAGAAGCCAATAATGCAAATGATCCTTATGTTATACTGGGTACAAATGCTGTTAGCAATTGCAAGGAGGAAGTTTTGTCTTTGCTTCAACAGATTGCTGAAACTGTCAGGCCTGGTCAGAGGAAGGTTATCCAACGTGAGATCAGAGCCATCCTCCACCATCAACAGGTAACAATTACAGATGGTGAAATTGGTACAGCACAGGTGACAGAACCGTTACTTATTGTGATACCCCCAATGAGTGAAATGATGATTTGGTGTCGAGCAGCTATAGGTCTGAGAGGGCAGGACTATCAAGCGTTAGTGGAGCCCGTTAGCACAGAGCACAGACCTACACTGTTGACAGCCAGAGGGGTGGTCGATGTACACAATGGGAGAGTACCTGTTCGCATCTTAAATTGTGGCAGTGAAGAGGTTAAATTACCCAGGTATACCATCGTTGCCAAATTATACACAGTCAGCAACAACAAGATCCAAACAGTGCAACCTGAACCCCATGAAGAAGGGGCAAAACCTGATCAAATAATTGGGCCACTGGAGGACTGGTGCCAGCAGCGACATGTCGGAACTGACACCACTCCTGTGTATGAAAAGCAAGGTGTGTACCGGGTAGTCCAAGAATTTGAACAAGTCATTAGTAAGCATCCACTTGATTTTGGCAGGATAAAGGGGTACAGCACCACATCCCCACAGGTACACATCCACCAATGAAAGAGCGGTATAGGCCTATTCTACCTGCACATTATCAAAAAGCCAAGGAAATGTTACAGGCCATGAAAGACGCAGGGGTTATAAGAGATAGCTTTAGTCCCTGGGCAGCTCCATTAGTCCTAGTCAGGAAAAAGGATGGCAGTATGAGGATGTGCATAGACTACAGGCAAATAAACCGCATAACAAACAAAGATGCTTACCCGTTACCACGCATAGAAGAATCTTTAGCTGCTTTGAAGTCTTCCAATTACTTCTCCACCTTAGATCTCACTAGTTGGTATTGGCAGGTGTCCATAGCTGAAGAAGACCGAGACATTCGCAACAACTATGGGCCTATGTGAGTTCAACAGCATGCCTTTCAGACTATGTAATGCACCCGGAACCTTCCAGAGGTTGATGGAGAGTTGCCTGGGACATAAAAACTTCGAGACGGTACTACTCTACCTGGATGACATGATCGTGTACTCCAAGACCTATGAGGAACATGTCGCCCATCTAGGAGAGGTGTTCGAAGCTCTGGCCAAATACGGGATGAAGCCGAAACCATCAAAATGCCACCTGTTGAAGCCAAGAGTGCAGTACCTGGGACACATAGTCAGTGTTGAAGGCGTGGCCCCCGACCCAGACAAGGTGACAGTAATCAGAGAATGGCAAGAACCCAAAACCATCAAGGAGGTACGTCAATTCCTGGGTTTGGTTTGGCTACTACCGAAGGTTCATCAAGGAGTACACCAAGAAGGCTGCTCCATTGCAAGACCTCCTAGTAGGCCAACCCATGAAGGGCAAGTCCAAGGATTCTCCGTGGAGATGGGGTAAGGAACAAAAGGAATCGTTCCAGATGATGAAAGAAGCCCTGACAGGAGAAAAAATCCTAGCTTACCCGGACTACAACCTGCCATTCCTGCTGTATACATATGCCAGCAATGTGGGACTCGGAGCCGTCCTTTCCCAAAAGCAAGACGGCAAGGAGAGGGTAATCACCTACGCAAGCCGAAAGCTGCTACCCACAGAGAGGAACCCAGAAAATTACAGTTCCTTGAAGCTGGAATTCCTGGCCTTGGTCTGGGCCATCACTGAGAGGTTTAAACACTATCTAGCCTCTACCAAATTCACCGCCTACACGGATAACAATCCGCTCACCCACCTGGAAACTGCGAGGTTGGGAGCCATGCAGATGGATGGCCAGACTCTCCAACTATCAATTCACCATCAAGTACCGAGCTGGGCACCAGAACGGAAATGCGGATGCTCTATCCAGGATGCCTCACTTATCAGAAGAGGGTGTAGATGAAGACGAGCTGGATGAAGTGGAGTTACCTGCCTTCCATCATGTAAGAGTAACCCAATGCCAGCAGTCCTATTAAAACTTCTTTACAGAAGCAGTGAACCTGTTACCTCACTTCGACTGTGGAAAGGTGCAGGACCAAGACCCGGCTGTCGGTCTCATCAAGCAACTAATAGCACAAGAGTCAGCGAAACTGCCTGCAAACCCTCCGTCTGATGCCAAACACCTGTGGAATGAACGAGGTAAACTTTTCCAGTATCAAGATAAATTGTGCCGGCAGTATATAAATCCAAGAACCCATGAAATGGCGTGGCAGATCATTGTGCCTAAATCAGATGTCTCCGTGGTCTTAAATGCCTACCACAACAAAACTGGTCATTTCGGATGGAGGAAGCTCGAAGTGCTGCTGAAAGACAGATTCTTCTGGCCCGGTATGCGGTCATCCATAGAAAAGTGGTGCAAAGGTTGTCAAGCCTATACCTTGAGACGAAAAGATGTACAGAGCAAGAAAGCTTCGCTTCATGCCATCGTAACCAAACAGCCCCTGGAATTAGTCGCCTTGGACCATGTAAAACTGACTCCAAGTAGATCCGGCTATACATACGCCTTGACAATGGTGGACCATTATTCAAGATTTTTTATGGTTACCCCTGTAAAAGACTTGACAGCTGCAACTGCTGCTAAAACCTTCCAAAAAGTCTTCTGCAGACTGTTAGGATATCCACAACGTATTCTAACTGATCAAGAACCAGACAAAATGTATCCAGAAATCACCTTAAAAAGTGTCCTCAAAATTGGGAAGATCAAGAAACCTACAATCAGCCTGTTCAAGAGATTGAACCAATTCCAGATCCAATCCCAACTCCAGAACCAAAGAAGAAAGTAATCTCTACCATCTTAGATTTCCCAGAAGATTGTCCTCAACAAGATGGAGCCATCATTGTGCCAGTACTAAACTTCTACCAACCCCGTGAAGAGATGCCAAGGAATCAGGAAGAAATTCCCGTTGCTACAGAATCTGAGGATACTGCAATCGGTACACCTGCTAGCCCAGTAGTGAGACTAAGGCAAAGCAGAAGCTTACCTGAACCACCTACACCAAGCTCAACACTAGACACCTCACCTGAGACAGTGACACCTGTAGTGCAGAGATCACATAGAAGCACACGAGGTCAACCCCTGTCTAGGTTTGGAGAGTAAGTATAAGGCAGAGACTTACTGTATAGACTCTTATTGAACTGAACTTCCCTTTTTGAACTTTGAACTTCTTTAAAATTTCAATGGACTACGGTTAATGGACTAACGTAGCCACAAACTTTAAAAAGCCTACGATGGATGGACTAGCACCGTATGGACTTGCCGTTTTCTATTTATCTATTTTTTAATATTTTGTTAGTGTCTTTTTGTAATTTTTCATTTTTCAAACTTTGTACATATGTTATAATTGTTATTTCTTTGTGACACAAAAATTGCTCAGTCCAGGAGTACTGATGTTACCTAGGGGGGTGTGTGGCGCCCTGCCAACGCAGGTAACCACAGATCTCTCTAATGCACAGTTGGGTTTCCACAGCAGGTACTTACTACGAACAACACCTTCCACCCCGACACAGTAGGGGGAGCTCAAATTGCTGCCCTTAGGCAAGATCCCCTATATATACTGCTACTGGGGGAAGAGTTAGTGAGAGTGTGTGCAGACGCTAGAAGAGCTGCAAGGAAGTCCTGGTGTTCGGTGCTGCGTGTAGGCCCGAGGCAGTGACCCAGAGTGACCCTTCAGCATCCCACAAGCCTAAGTGGGACTGAAGGCAGGGAGCTAAGAGCAGGAATAGAAGCAAAGAACATGTAGTTCTAGTTGGGAGTTCGTTCCAGAGAAGCCGGATATTGGGGATCCGCATCGGTGGGAGAACTACAGGCCCAGAGAAAACCCCTTGGCACTGAGGAAGCTTCAGCTACCCTGTCTCCTGAGAGAGTCAAAAAGAGGGAGCCAGGAACAGCAGGCCACTGCAGTGCCCAGAGAAGGTCATCCAGGCCCGGCGTCAGCACCCGGCGCACCTGGGCAAGTGCTGGGGCCCGACTGCTTGGAGGGGGCCCACCGGGCCCCTGAGGGCTAGGGTCACACTTGCGTTGTGACCCTAGCCTGACACAAGTATTGTCCGCTGCAGCGAATAGTGTTCAATGCTATGCGTGCCAGCAACTGAGCCCATAGAAACCCGATGTTTACCTTGCCAACCACTGGTTGGCAAGGTAAACATCGGGTTTCTATAGGCTCCAGCGCATAGCATTAAACTGCAGCCGAAAATACTGGCATCAGGCTAGGGTCACAATGCAATTGTGACCCTAGCCTCAGGGGCCCCTGAGCACACTGCCCCCACAGCCAGGGCCATATCCAGGGGGCAGCTGGGGGTCATTTTCAGGGAGGTAAATTTCAGCCTCCTGCAGCGCCGGAGATCTCCCTCCTCCCCCCTCCGTGGGAGCGACAGAGCCGCATACTCTGTGCTGACAGGACCTGTGATGATTTCAATGGAGGGTGGAGTCAGGGGTCACATGATAAGCTCCTCAGTGTATGCAGGACTCTGCTGTGCTGCCCATCATGATGCTCAATTAGGTGAAGTATATGTGTGTGGGGTCAGGAGGGATTTACAGTGTGAATGTAGCAGAGGCGAGTGTGTACTAGGTGTATGGCAATTAGGTGAAGTTTATGTGTGGGGTGAGGAGGGATTTACAGTGTGCATGTAGCAGAGGCGAGTGTGTACGAGGTGTATAGAACAAAGCCGAGTGGATACTAGGTGTTTGTACGAGGTGTATGGAGCGGAGCCGAGTGGGTACTAGGTGTACGGAGCGGTGCCGTGTGTATACGAGGGGTATGGAGCGGAGCCATGTGTGTATGAGGTGTACGGAGCGGAGCCATGTGTGTACGAGGTGTACGGAGCGGAGCCATGTGTGTACGAGGGGTATGGAGTGGAGCCATGTGGGTACGAGGTGTACGGAGTGGAGCTGAGTGTGTACGAAGTGTATGGAGCGGAGCTGAGTGTGTACGAGGTGATACCGCCTGATACCCGGGTACCTCATGCAACATGTACATTTCTTAACTCTATACCAGTGCTGTTAATTCACAGCTGACATCAACCCCCCAAGGTATTGCCCTGATTACCACCACACATTCTCTCTAGTTTTGATACCCAGCCACGGTAAAGCAGACATCTGGGGGTTGCACCACATAGTTGTCTGTTTAACCTGCGCTAGTTATCAGAAAAAAGTGGAAGCCCACATCATTTTTTATTTTTTTTAATCTTTATTGTTGATAGCAGCATACAGCCATCTTCCCCATGCAATAAAGTGTGTTACTTGTCTGCAGCCGTTTAACAAACTGTATTAGTATATGAACAGCACCCACACTTGGACACAGGCTTTTTTAGTCCATATTTGAGTCTCAGCCCTGAACACCCAGTGTCCATTACGAATAGTGCGGGTTCACTCATTCCTCAGTATGAATAGTCAAATTAAAATTAATATAACTAGTTTCATAGTGTCATAGTTTTTAAGGTTGAAGGTAGACTTTAAGTCCATCTAGTTCAACCCATAGCCTAACATGTTGAATCAGATGAAGGAAAAAAAACCCATGTGGCAACACTAAGCTCCACATTGGGGGAAAAAATTCCTTCCTGACTCCACATACGGCAATCAGACTAGTTTCCTGGATCAACGCTCTATCAAAGAATCTAGTATATATAACCTGTTATATTATATTTTTCAAGAAAGGCATCCAGACGATTCTTAAATTTTAGAAATGGATTACTCATTACAACCTCATACTGCACTCAGTTCCATAGTCTCACTGCTTGTAGAGTAAAGAATCCACGTCTGTGTTTATGATCAAACCTTTTTTACTCCAGACGTAGAGGATGCCCCCTTGTTCCCGTCTCAGGGCTAAGAGTAAAATGTTCATTAGAAAGTTCTCTGTACTGTCCCCTCATAACATAGCGATAACTATGCCGTGGACGACTTCGCTCATTCACAGCAATGAGCAGGGATCGTTTGCAAACCCCGCACCTGCTCACAACATCGTTGGTGAGTTGTCCACGATATCTAGACGTGTTACATCTCACCAGCGATGTTGAAATGATGTCAAAAACGACCACGCGCCCCTTTCTTGAAAGAAAGCCTTGAGTGACATTGTTCATAATAGATGCTTACTAACATATTGTTGTATTTTGTTATATGGCAAATATGATTCCTTTTGCAAGGTGTCTTTCTCTCTATTCCAACATTACTGATGTGTTATTCTTGTGGTGGTATTTGTAGGAGAAGGGTATGATAGAAAGTGATTTACTTCCTTTGCAGTGTCATACACTGGGTGTTGTTCACATACTCCTTTTGTGCAAGGACCTTGTTATGTGGAAGTGTATTTTTCATTTTTAACGCAGTTGCCCTGTCCAATGTCATGGCTACCCCACAAGTCCCCTTCCACAAATAACCTGCTGATGGTGTAGCTCAGGCCTGCCATCACTTACTACAAATCACAAATGTGACAAGGTGTTTCGGCAAGCAAATGCCATCAGGTGTAGACCATGATCTTATTTTCGTGGGCTGCATTGATGGGTTATGGCCAAATTGTGTTATTAATGGCCGAAGGCATCTCGTATACTGACGCATGGCAAGTATTACGTAACATGGTAAGCATCCTAGCATGTGTCCGCATAACTATTTGCTTTAGCACACATGACGAAACAAGGCTGAAGACCTTTTGTCACACATTGTAAGACACTCCAGACCCTGCTGTTGAACTATTGCAACTCCTTAGCCGTCATTCATGTGTCTGTGCAAACTATTGTATGTTTATTAGTTATGTAGGGCCTGTAGAGGTCAAGGTATGTCTTTGTGAAATTGTTGAAATAGCATATTGTGTTTAAAGACGTCAGAGTGTCTGCATGCACACTGTTGTTGATATAGGTCTCTAAATGTCCATGTGTATTTTCAACAATATTAAAGCAAAATTGTGTTGCTCAAATTTTAATAAACACAACCACACAATGTATTTGGCTAAAAATTTCAGTAACGTGCTTTCTTGAGCCGAATTTTCAAAACTTTGTAAATTATGGCTTTCAAACATAGCCAATAACAATTGTAACAAAACAACTGTCCGTACACATACAGACCTATACACATATACAAATAACACAGTAGAACAATCACATTTACAAATTGTTATATGTTGGCGAAGTATGAGTCGACCCATGCTTTGGCTTTTCTTGTAGTACAGGAACCATTTGATGCGTATGGTGCTCTGAAATTGTGTCCTCAAGTACATGATGTGGACGTTGGTGGCCGTGTGTGTCAGGTCCTTGCCCTTCCAAACTTGGAGTGGGTTTCCCATATAACACATCAAATGCTTCTTGTATTGGCCTATGTGTTTGAAATTTTGGTGTCTAATGATGTTGTTCAGACTGGGTTCCTATATTACTGTTGGAAATATGTAGCACATGAGTAGAGGCCTGATCTACTTCCAATGTAGGTTGGCTCAGCATAGCTGTTGGCTGTGTAGCTACCCTTTGGGTTGCATTTGATGTGTGCAGCGTCTGGTCACATGATGGTGATGATGTCTGGATATTACTTGTGTGTGGCATGCATAAATGATTGTCTCTCGAACTTTGCCAGTGTTCCAGGAGATTGAACACAACCCTTGGGTTGTTAGGTGGCAGACAGGCATCTATGGCTGCCCTAGCCCTTAGTCTCACTGGCCATGGAATGTTGCGCAAGTAACTGGTCAGACTATGGGCAAGCGCTTCCTCCCCATTATCATGACCTGTGGGCTCTCCATCTTCCCAGACACCTGTGTGAACATCGTGGCTATGCTCCCTAATGGGTGGCTCACTTCGCTGCCTTGACCCATACAGTACTGTAGATGCCAAGGGGGATATAGGCTGTGGCACAATCCTAGTCAAACCATGTCTGGGGTCCCCTGAAGGCTGCAGCTTCCTTATTAAAGCCCCATCTGGTGGACATCAAGATGGGGGTGATGCTGCTTATGGTGAACCATCATCTTCCTGCGACACAGATGCCACCATCCATCCTCAACAGATTCAGCACTATGATCAGTGTGTGACTCATTCTCTGGAGCGGAGTGAAGTCAGCGGTTACTGTAAGATCTATGTGGAGAAATGGCTTGCTCAGTCCAGACAACAAATAAAAGAATGCACACAACTGGAACACTTGTTAACAACGAAAATACATACGATCCAGGTCCAGCAGTGGGGCAAGGAAATGTAGGCGATGGAAATATATATATTGGCGTTTCCGTCCTGCCACGGAACCACATGGAAGGGCATTTGTTTTTTCCCGGCGATACTGGTCGCGACAACTACGCCTTCTTTTTTTTCACATGATCAACTGCATTGATAAAATATGACAACACATAAGTTCCGAGCCCCAATAAATTACTACATGACAACACTAAGTATATTACATTGCAAAATGAAGAACGTAATCTTTATCAAGATTTATTTAGACGTCCCTTGAACTGCTGTCATAACAGGTGAAGAGATGTTTTGTAATGTGGATCCATGAGGACTGCTTCTTCCTCTGGTCTGCATAGCCAGCATGTCTTTGGTCCCACAATTTTGGCCTCTCCTGGACCAGTTCAATCATAAACTTCACATTGATGTTGTGGGCCATGGTCCTCGGATACTAAACTTGGCACACCTCATCACACAGCTACTTCCTGATTCGGCAGTACACGCCTCATTTACAATATCCTTTACTTCCTTGCAATAGCTGCAGCTGGCTAAAAAATGCATCTGAGTCGGATGGTCGGTGTGCGGTCCGTGTGCGGTCCATGAATTTGTTGGACCCATAGACTTGCATTGGGGAGTCTCGCACGTGAATCACATACTGTTGCAGCATGTTGTGATTCATTTCTCTTCCATTATCCGGATGAGAAAAAATTGTTCGACACTCGCCTCGGACATTCAATAACATTGGTCTGACTGCAATGCGAGAAAATCACGCATTGCAGTTGTCCGACTTTCACGCCAGTGTGTCCGTACCCTAAGAGTAAAAATTTTATTAGAAAGGTCTTACAGTGTACAATACAAATTAATATTGTGGACTATCAGGTCTATCAGGAAATCAGGACTATAAGATCATGGACTTTTTTTCATGTAAATCCTCCAATGTGGTGTACATGATACAATGTACAAGATGCAATGCAGGGACATACATCGGGGAAACAAAACAAAAACTACAAACAAGGATGAATCTGCATAGACATACAATGAAAAATGAGCTGGACACGTCTGTAGGAATACACTTCTCTAGACCTGGATACAACATGACAGATCTACAAGTCCTAATTTTGAAAGGTCATCTTAAAAAGGATAGAGAATGAAACATTTGGGAGTTCAAGTTGATAAGAATGTTTCAATCTCTAAAAATAAGACTCAATTTGACACCTGGGTCCATGACTTATTACATGGACACAGTTCACACCTCCACAAGAAGATCTCTAATAGAACACTTCCGCCTCATCTGCATGTATAACAAAAACCTTTATTTGATTTCCTTGACCTAACTATAGCAAGTATCACCTCATGTCCTTGTGTAATTTCTGTCTAAATGTTGCCAGCTTGTCTCAGTAATTCACTTGTAATTAGCGTTGGACTGGGGTGTCTGGGGCCCACCAGGGAAATTGACTCCAGGGGCCCACCCACCCTTCAGCTCTATACAAATACTTGTTAGCCGTTATAGTGGCAGCTCCTGCCCATCACTGTGCGCTCTCCATAACTGCGATGTATTATTACTGTAGTTTGCATTAAAGGGATTCTTTGGTGAAAACAAGTTATCAGGAATCTGCAGGTTAGGAAGGTGGTCACTTACCGTATTTATTGGTGGAATTATCACCGTCAAAAGAATGGCACTTTGAGCATTTTATGAGATTTTTCCTTAGTATTTGTGAGACAAACCAGGAGTGGAACAATCGGAGATATTTTTTTCTGCATTTCTCACTCCTTCTTTTGTCTTACAAATACTGAGGTGAAAATCTCACCAAATGCCAACTTGTTTTCTATGGCGAACCTCTGTAGCTTCATCTCCTCTGCTATGTCACAGGACAGGAAGGGGTTAAACATCCAAGTATTTAATACCTTTTGGAAAAACCACCACACCATGACCAGATCATATATTACCAACACATAGTGCCCAAACAATGCCACATACAAGACACAAATACCGCTACACCATGACCAAAACACATAATGCCACCACATAGTGATCAAATGCTACCACATACAACTTATAATTACTGCCACACCACGAGACCACATATTACCAACACATAGTGACCGAATAATACCACATACAAGGGACAAATACCGCCATGTCATGACCAAAGCACATAATGCCACCACAAATAATAATAAAATAATAAAAATGTAAAAAAGCTCTGCATATTGGGTCAGTGTACAGGTAATACAGTGATCACCAGTGACATTATACACAGGAGCTCTGTATATATTCGCAGTGTACAGGTAATACAGTGATCACCAGTGACACTATACACAGGAGCTCTGTATATAGTGACAGTGTACTGGTAATACAGTGATCACCAGTGGCATTATACATAGGAGCTCTGTATATAGTGTGCAGGTTACACAGTCACACCAGTAACATTATACACAGAAACTATGTTTATAGTGTCAGTGTGCAGATAATGCAATAATCACCGGTGACATTATACACAGGAGCTCAGTATATAGTGTTAGGTTGTGTGCATAGGTAATACACATACTCACCAGTGATGTCTCTAGGTGAAGTCCTTCAACTTCAGTTTTCTTCTTCACTCGTCACAGACCGATATCACGTCTTCTAGCCAGAACTCATCCCTGCAGAAAATAACACAATTATCTATAACTGATCACTTCCAGAGCACATTCCACACTTTTTCCAAGATTTCTACACTACATCAGATGACAAAAGAAGCGACATAGTGCCACCCCGCACAGTAACAGGACCTCCCGTTTGTTTCCCTCATGGAAAACCGTCTTCTCTAAATTAAATGATATTATAGCAGTAATGTCCCCTAATTGGTCCCTATAGTAAATATGTCTCCACTTGCGACCATAAACCAAATATGTATGTTCCTCATTCTGGCCCATTATTTAATCATGTCCTAGGTCCCTATGTTCCTCCATCCTGGGCCCCTATGTTCCTCTATTCTGGCCCCCATATAGTAATATTGTCTGCAATTCTGGCCCCCTTTATTTGATAATGTCCAACATCCTAGGTGCCTATGTTCCTCCATCCAGGGCCCCTATGTTCCTCCATCCTAGGTCCCCAGACCTACATGAAAACATCTCCAGCCATCTAGATAGATTACAATGAAGACACATCTGACTTCTCACATTTCCAGTCCTGGCCCATCAATTCCCAAATTGAACAAACTCCTCATCCTACTGATACCCCAATACTGAGCCGCTGCCGTATGTGCCCATATTACTGCCCCTGCTGTGTGACACAAAAACAACACTCCAATACAACCACCACTGTGCCCACTCATAAAATTGCCACCAATGTGCCACTCACATAATAATGCCACCACTATACCCCCACATAATAAAGCCACCACCATGCCCCCTACATAGTAATGTAATCACTGTGCCACCACATAATAATATCACCACTGTGCCCCTATATAATATTGTCACCACTGTGCCCCCCACATAATCATGACACCACTGTGCAAGTGTTCCTTATCCTGGGCTCCTTAAATGTATATATGTCCCCCATCGTGGTTTATATGTCCCCATCCTGGTATATGTGTCCCCATCCTGGTATATATTGTATGACTTCCATCCTGATGTATATATCCCCCATCCTGGGCCCATTCTAGCATATATGTCCCCTATCCTGGTATATATATGTCTCCATTCTGGTATATATGTCTCCATCGTAGTAAATATGTTGCTCATCGTGGTATATATGTCCCATCGTGATATATATGTCCCCATCCTGAGTTCCTCCTGGTATACATGTCCCTTATACTGGTATATGTGTCCCCCATCCTGGTATATATATGTTCCCCATCCTGGGCCTCTTCCTGGTATATGCCTCCAACCTGGGCCCCTGGTATATACCCCTGTCCTGGGCCCCGTATGCCCCCATCCTGGGCCCCTGATATACGATCCCATCTTGGGCCCCATATGCTCCCATCCTGGGCCCCTGATATATGCTCCCCATCCTGGGCCCCATCCTGGGCCCTATCTGGTCCCCATCCTGAGCCCCTTCCTGGATCCCAACTGGGCCTCATCCTGGGCCCCATCTGACCCCATATCCTGGGCCCCTTCTGGCCCCCATCCTGGGCCCCATCTAGTCCTCATCTGGCCCCTTTCTTGCCCACTTCCTGGACCCCTTCTAGCCCCTATCCTGGTCCCCATCTGGCCCCCGTCCTGGGCCCCATCTGTCCTCCATCCTGGGCCCCTTCTGGCTCCCTTCCTGGACCCATTATGGATCCCATCCTGGGCCCCATCTGGCCCCCAACTGGCCCCCTTCCTGGGCTCCTTCTGGACCCCATCCTGGGCCCCATCTGGCCCCTATCTTGGCCCCTTCTGGCACCCATCCTGGGCCCCCCATCTGGTTTTATAATGGGTCCCTTCTGGCCCTCATCTGGCCCCTTTCTTGCCCACTTCCTGGGCCCCTTCTAGCCTCCATCCTGGGCCCCATGTGACCCCCATCTGGCCTCTATCCTGGGCCTCATCTGGCCTCAATCCTGGACCCCTTCTGGATCCCATCCTGGGCCCCTTCTGGCCCCCAACTGGCCCGCTTCCAGGGCTCCTTATGGACCCCATCTGGCCCCCTTCCTGGGCCCCTTCTGGCCCCCATTCTGGGCCCCATCTGGCCTGTATCTTGGGCCCCTTCTGGCACCCATCCTGGGCCTCCCATCTGGTTTTATAATGGGCCCCTTCTGGCCCCCATCTGGCCCCTTTCTTGCTCCCTTCCTGGGCCCCTTCTAGCCCCCATCCTGGGCCCCATCTGACCCCCATCTGGCCTCTATCCTGGGCCCCATCCGGCCTCCATCTTGGAGCCCCTTCTGGCCCCCTTCCTGGGACCCTTCTAGGTGGGGAGGGGGCGGGGGCGGGGCCAAGGGGGCAAAGCCATGGGGACCCGGGGACCACCGGAGCATTTTGCGGTGTCCTGGTGGGCCAGTCCGACCCTGCTTTTTAATATTTCCCAATGAAGGAGCCTTTTGCGCTCTGAAAACTTGCAAATATAATTTCTCTGGTTAGCCAATTATGGTATCACTTATTGAATAATTTTCTAAAAAAACTTTTTTGGGGGACATAAGTATTTACATCGATTAGAAAGGTCTGTCATGGGATTTTCTTGTGTCAATACTGTTGAAAAAAGTCATTCAGCATATTGACTTTTTCCTCATCCTCATCCACCATTGTACTCACACTATTTTTAAGGGGGCCAACACAATCATTTTTTACATTTCAGGTATAAGAAAGACGGCACTCACCGGAGTAAATCTTCATGAAGTGCATTTATTTATAGTTGCAGGGTTACATTGTGCAGTGGGGGTTCACAAGTAGGACTATGGCACCGTGTTGCTCTATGCGCTTCTACGGTCCAGGAACCCTCCCTGCACAACGTAACCCTGTACACTAGAAATAAACGCTGCACTGCATGAAGATTTACTCCTGTGAGTGCCGTCTTACTTATACCTGAAATGTATGACATATGTGCCTCTATGGACTGAGCAACACCTGAGTTTGTTTCCACAGAGCATATCTCTGCTGGTTATAGCTGTTGCACAAACCTGGTGCCCCGGTGTTCCTTCTTCATTTGTTTACAATCATTTTTTAGTTAAAGAATATTTTTGGATTATTTTTACATTCTTTGGAAATTAGTCTCTTTGTTTCAATCTTTGCTACTTTAATTTGCGTTTTACAGAATTTATTTAATTTTACATAATTATTTAATGCCTCATCACTACCTACTTACTTTAATTCTCTAACTACTTTCTTTTTGTCACTTATTGCCCCCCTTACAGCTCTATTTAGCCATAGTTGTTTCCTCCTATTTCTAGCATGTTTATTCCCATAGGGCACTGATAGCGAACCTTCCAGAGGCCGACTGCCCAAACTGCGACCTAAAACAAAATTATTTATGGCGAAGTGCCAACACGATGATATAACCTAAATTACAGCAGGAGTGGTAATCATAAGCGCTGCACAGGGGGAAGAGTCAGGAGATGCTAACTCTCTTCCCTGTGCAGTGCTTGTAGTCATGAAACATTGATGATCAATTCAATTATTTTAACAATTACAGTCATATGAAAAAGTTTGGGCACCCCTCTTAATCTTACTCATTTACTTACTCAGTGTGATATATGTAATAACTGATGGACACAGTAATATTTCTGGATTGAAATGAGGTTTATTGCACTTACCAAAAATGTGAAATATGCATTATTTCAAAAATTGACAGGTGCAAAAGTATGGGCACTCTTCTGATTTTCATGATTTGAATACTCCTAACTACTTTTTACTGACTTACTGAAGCACTAAATTGGTTTGGTAACCTCATTGAGGTTTGTACTTCATAGCCCGGTGTATTCAATCATGAGAAAAGCACTTGCAAGTTGTTCTCCTAGTTGCATCTTCTCTGAGGAGTGGCATCATGGGCTCCTCAAAACAGCTCTCAAACGATCTTAAAAAAAAGATTGTTCAACATATTTGTTCAGGGGAAGGATACAAAAAGTTGTCTCAGAGACAGTTTCCACTGTGAGGAACATAGTAAGGAAATGGAAGACCACAGGGACAGTTCTTGTAAAGGCCAGAAGTGGCAGGCCAACAAAAATATCAGAAAGGCAGAGAAGAAGAATGGTGAGAACAGTCAAGAACAATCCACAGACCACCTCCAAAGACCTGCAGCTTCATCTTGCTGCAGATGGTGTCACTGTGCATCGGTCAACAATACAGCACACACTGCACAAGGAGAAGCTGTATGGGAGAGTGATGCGAAAGAAGCCGTTTCTGCATGCACGCCACAAACAGAGTCGCCTGAGGTATGCAAAAGCACATTTGGACAAGCCAGCTTCATTTTGGAAGAAGATCCTGTGGACTGATGAAACAAAGATTGAGTTCTTTGGTCATACAACAAAGCATTATGCATAGCGTCACAAAAACACAGCATTTCAAGAAAAACACTTGCTACCCACTGTCAAATTTGGGGGAGGGTCCATCATGCTTTGGGGCTATTTGGCCAATGACGGCACCGGGAATCTTGTAAAGTTGAGGGTCGCATGGATTCCACTCAGTATCAGCAGATTCTTGAGAATAATGTTCAAGAATCAATGTCAAAGTTGAAGTTACACCGGGGATGGATCTTTCAGCAAGACAATGATCCAAAACACCGCTCCAAATCTACTCAGGCATTCATGCAGAGGAACAATTACAATGTTTTGGAATGGCCATCCCAGACCCCAGTCCTGAATATCATTGCACATCTGTGGGATGTTTTGAAGCGGGCTGTCCATGCTCGGCGACCATCAAACTTAACTGAACTGGAATTGTTTTGTAAAGAGGAATGGTCAAAAATACCTTCATCCAGGATCCAGGAACTCATTAACAGCTACAGGAAGCGACTAGAGGCTGTTATTTTTGCAAAAGGTGGATCTACTAAATAATGATGTCACTTTTCTATTGAGGTACTTTTGCACAGTCAGTAAAAAGTAGTTAGGAGTATTCAAATCATGAAAATCAGAAGGGTGCCCATACTTTTGCACCTGTCAAATTTTGAAATAATGCATATTTCACATTTTTGGTTAGTACAATAAACCTCATTTCAATCCTGAAATATTACTGTGTCCATCAGTTATTACATATATCACACTGTAATAGCTGTTGCAAAATCCCAATTTTAAACAAAAAAAATGAGTAAGATTAAGAGGGGTGCCGAAACTTTTTCATATGACTGTAATTGATTTTAAACTTACCTTTGCAGTCTTCTCTTCAGCAGTGGTCAGAAAGCTCATGTGTACTGCACATTGAAGCTGAGCTGCTGCCACTGCGTTTCTAGAAACAGCAGGTGGATTGACCTCTATGGAAAAAATGCTGAATATTAGGGCCGCTTTGCACGTCGCAATATCGGAACAATATTGCATACGATTTCACGGGCGCGCGCACCTTTTTGGCACTTGTCCCAGATCGCATAGGAGCTTTCACACAGGGAGATTTCGTTAGGCAATGCAACTGCAATGTCTACGCCCCTCCTTAAGCGCTGTCCATGAGCGACCCAGGGAACAACCATTTAACATGGGAGTGAATAGGGGAAGTTGCGCTACAAATCGTAGTTGCGCTGTCACAAAGCACGATCATGACAGATTGCACAGCCAATATTTCCCGGTTGAACAGCATGCACAATTCAAAAACGATATAGTAGTTGCGTTGTTTCCGCATCGCATTGCCCATTTACACGACACAACGCAACAACGATAAAAACTGCAACGCCCAAACCACGTGACTTTTTATCGTAGTTGCGTTGCGATATCGTGACGTGTAAAGCGGCCTTTAGACAGATAGGAGATAGATATTATCATGGAATGCAAGCAGAATTCATACTGAAATCCTGGTTTTCATATTGTAGTAATATCTCCATCCTGACCCTCTCCTTGCAGTAATGTGTCTCATCCTGACCTTCCCCTTCTAGCTATGTGCTCCATCCTGACCCTCTCCTTGCAGTAATGTGCTCCATCCTGACCCTCTCCTTGTAGTATTGTGTCCCATCCTGACCTTCCCCTTCTAGGTATGTGCTCCATCCAGACCCTCTCCTTGCAGTTATGTGCTCCATCCTGACCCTCTCCTTGTAGTTATGTACTCCATCCTGGCCCTCTCCTTGCAGGTATGTGCTCCATCCTGACCCTCTCCTTGTAGTTATGTGCTCCATCCTGACCCTCTCCTTGTAGCTATGTGCTCCATCCTGACCCTCTCTTTGTAGTTATGTGCTCCATCCTGCACTAATGTGCCTCATCCTTGGCCCTATGCAGTAATATGCCCCATGCTGCACCAATATGCCCCATCCTTGTACCGTTGCTGTAATATACCCCGTCCTGCACTAATGTGCCTCATCCTTGTCCCCTTGTAGTAATATGCTCCATCCAGCAGTAATGTGCCCCATCCTTGTCCCCTGGTATTATTGCACCACCCTTGTCCCCATCACATAGTAATATGCCCCATCTTGCCCCTGGTAGTATTGCCCTATTCTTGCCTCCATCACATAGTAATCTGCCCCATCCTTGTCCCCATCACATAATAATATGCCCCATCATCCCCATCACAAAATAATATGCCCCATCCTGCCCCATCACATAATAATATGCTGCATCCTGCCCCCATCACATAACAATATGCCACATTCTGCCCCATCACATAATAATATGTTACATCCTGCCCCCATCACATAACAATATGCCGCATTCTTCCCCATCACGTAATAATATGGCCCATCCTGCCCCTGTTAGTATTGCCCCATCCTGCCTCCTCTTAGTATTGCCCCATCCTCCTCCTAGTATTGCCCCATCCATCCTGACTCCTCTTAGTATTGCCCCATCCATCCATCCATCCATCGTCCTCTTAGTATTGCCCCATCCATCCATCCTCCTCTTAGTATTGCCTCATCCATCCATCCTCCTCCTAGTATTGCCCCATCCATCCATCCATCCTCCTCCTAGTATTGCCCCATCCATCCATCTCCTAATATTGCCCCATTCTGTCTGCTGGTTAAAAAAAAAAAGTCATACTCACCTTTCTGCTTTCACAGCTGCTGCAGCTTTCATCTTCTGTTGTAATGTCTCCCACGCTGAGGGCGGTCACGTGACACTGGGCGTGTCACATGACTGCTGTCACGTGACGTTGGCCGGGAGGGCGGGTCTAGGAGTGTCGGAGAGAGCAGAAATGTCTCCTCTGATCCAACACAGCTTTGAACTGCCGGCGTCGCAGTTTGCGCCGGCAGATCAAAGCGGCAGTGTAGTGGCGAGGCCGCGTGCCAGCGGTGTCGGCTCTCTGTGCCTTCCCTGGCACGCGTGCCATAGGTTCGCCATCACTGCCATAGGGTATATATTGTACAAAGGCCCTTTTCAGGATGCTAATAAACATCTCCCATTTGTGTTGTGTACTTTTATGTCTCAGGACATCGTTTCAGCTTATTGCACTAAGATCATCTCTCAACCGTTGGAAATTTGCCTTCCTGAAGTTTAGTGTCCTTGTAGCCCCTCTACTGCACATCTTATTAAAGGATACATGAAAACTTATTATTTTGTGATCACTATTACCCAAGTGACCTCCAACCCATACATTAGATATGTGGTCTGGCCTGTTGGTTAATATTAGGTCTAACAGAACCCCCCTTCTTGTTGGGTCCTGAACCAGTTTTGAAAGGTAATTGTCTCTTATAATTGTCAAAAACCTATTACCTTTGCTGGAACTGCAGGTTTCTGTTCCCCAATGTATTTCAGGGTAGGTAAAGCCCCCCATAATAATTATTTCTCCTTGAAAACTGGTTTCATAGCATATATGTTTTTATTCCTGGTTAAAACGAGATTTTAAAAAAGAGTGAATTGCACAGCAACATTGTAAACCTGATAATGTGACATCTGCAAACCTTTTGGTTCTTTTCACAGTTTTCATTGATGCACAAAATTGAAGAAATGACCCAAGTGCACTGGCGTTTAAAGGTGTAAAATGAGTGTAATACTTCTCTGTATTCCGCTAGATTAGATAATTTGACAGATTGTTAAACTGAATCAAATACTAATTGAGACTGACCACTTATAACCTTTCCTCAAACCTTTTACAGTTGGAAAGCAGGTAGAAGACTACTTTAATTAATAGTTTCCATGGCCACTTCACATTGGCCATGAAACGTTAATATGGAAAGAATTGCAAGCTGCTGAAAGCAGCAGGCCCATACTGTTTTCAATTTCTGTGATGAGCTGCTTCTAATAAAATCATTTCTACTGCTCCTCTCTTTAGATAATCAAGTACATTCCAGCATTTAATGGAGATTTAAACACCTTTCAGATTCCAGAACTCACACTTTATGTGCTGATTAGCCTGCAGTGATTTAATCAGGTCACAATGAGTGTTTTCCACTGTTTCAGCCCATGCATTATTTTAGACCACGTGACATTATGCAATGTGGATTATACTTTGCACTTGAATCTGTAAGAGAAAAAACAGTGTTTTCACAAGGTACTAATATGGGGCTGTTTTAAGAAGAATAAAACATTGAATAGTATCTTTAGGATTTATTTTCCTTTTTTTACAGAGCACAAACCAACGTTCCCTGAACAAGATCACTATCTGACTAGTCACATTGAATCATCACGCCCTACAAGACCTACCATTTGGAGATGCTCTGACCCTGTCAACTAGCCATCACTATTTAGCCCTTGTGTTTTATACCTACTCTCTTAGGCTCCCATCACAAGTAAGTGGAAAAAATGCACATGTAGCATGATCCGTTTTGTTCATCCGTATGCTATCTGTGTGTTCTCTATTTGACATCTGTGTGTTATCCATGTACTATCAGTGTGACACGTATTGTAAACAAATGCATATCACTCAAATAAATGTTTTTTTAAGTTAAAGGTTTGCAAATAAAGATAAATGATAGGTACAGTTGTGGCCAGGGGCGTAACTACCGGCATAGCAGACGTAGCGGTCGCTTTGGGGCCCGGCGCTTGTGGGGGGCCCGGACCTAGCGCCACTACGCTGCTATCCGGTCAGCTGCGATACCTTGCGATACAATGTGTGGCCGTCAGGTGGGGGCCCGGCGGGGGCGCCCGCGCCCGACGGGCCCCCCGGCGAGGTAGATGCTGCTGTCGCCGCTCTCCACCACGCTCCTCCGGGTCTTCATGCTTCTTCCTGGTTGTGACCGGCGGGCGCAGGCAATGACGTCATTGCCTGTGCGCCGGAGGAGGAAGCATGAAGACCCGGAGGAGCGCGGTGGAGAGCAGCGGCAGCGACAGCGGCAGGGATAAGTATAATGATGTATTCCTTTACAGCTGTGCAGCAGCAAGGGGGAGACCCTGTATACCACCACTGGGCCTGCATACCACCACTGGGGCCTGTATATACCACCACTGCGGCCTGTATATACCACCACTGGGGCCTGTGTATACCACCACTGGGGCCTGTGTATACCACCACTGGGGCCTGTATATACCACCACTGGGGCCTGTATATACCACCACTGGGGCCTGTGTATACCACCACTGGGGCCTGTGTATACCACCACTGGGGCCTGTATATACCACCACTGGGGCCTGTATATACCACCACTGGGGCCTGTGTATACCACCACTGGGGCCTGTATATACCACCACTAGGGCCTGTATATACCACTGGGGCTGCTGTATATACTGCTGGGGCCTGTATATACCAGTGGGGAGGCTGCTGTAATACTGCTGGGGCCTGTATATACCACTGGGGAGGCTGCTGTATAACACTGGGGCTGCTGTATATACCACTGGGGAGGCTGCTGTATACCACTGGGGCTGCTGTATATACTGCTGGGGCCTGTATATACCACTGGGGAGGCTGCTGTATACCACTGGGGCTGCTGTATATACCACTGGGGAGGCTGCTGTATACCACTGGGGCTGCTGTATATACTGCTGGGGCCTGTATATACCACTGGGGAGGCTGCTGTATACCACTGGGGCTGCTGTATATACCACTGGGGAGGCTGCTGTATACCACTGGGGCTGCTGTATATACTGCTGGGGCCTGTATACACCACTGGGGAGGCTGCTGTATACCACTGGGGCTTCTGTATATACCACTGGGGAGGCTGCTGTATACCACTGGGGCTGCTGTATATACTGCTGGGGCCTGTATATACCACTGGGGAGGCTGCTGTATACTACCACTGGGGAGGCCTGTATACCACTGCGGGGGCCTGTATACCACACTGCTGGGGCTGTATACCTGTGCTTGGGTCTACTTTTGTCTCATCTGACCAGAGAACATTCTTCCAAAACGCTTTCTCAGGTAAGTTTTGGCAAACTCCAGCCTGGCTTTTTTATGTCTCGGGGTAAGAAGTGGGGTCTTCCTGGGTCTCCTACCATACAGTCCATTTTCAGTCAGACGCTGACAGATGGTACGGGTTGACACTGTTGTACCCTTGGACTGCAGGGCAGCTTGAACTTGTTTTGATGTTAGTCGAGGTTCTTTCTCCACCATCCGCACAATCTTGCATTGAAATCTCTTGTCAATTTTTCTTTTCCGTCCACATCGAGGGAGGTTAGCAATAGTGCCATGTGCTTTAACGTCTTGATGACACTGCGCACGGTAGACACAGGAACATTCAGGTCTTTGGAGATGGACATTTAGCCTTGAGATTGCTCATGCTTCCTCACAATTTGGTTTCTCAAGTCCTCAGACAGTTCTTTGGTCTTCTATCTTTTCTCCATGCTCAATATGGTACACGCAAGGACACAGGACAGAGGTTGAGTCAACTTTAATCCATGTCAACTGGCTGTAAGTGTGATTTAGTTATTGCCAACACCTGTTAGGTGCCACAGGTAAGTTACAGGTGCTGTTAATTACACAAATTAGAGAAGCATCACATGATTTTTCTAACAGTGCCAATACTTGTGTCCACCCCCTTTTTATGTTTGGTGTGGAATTATATCCAATTTGGCTTTAGGACAATTCTTTCTGTGTTTTTTCATTGAAGACAAATTAAATGAAGATAATAATACCAAAGAATTTGTGATTGCAATCATTTTCAGGAAGAAACTGAGTATTATCTGACAGAATTGCAGGAGTGTCAATATTTTTGGCCACAGTTTTGGATATCCTTCCACAAGCTTGTCACAATAGTTGGTAGGAATTTGGGCACATTCCTCCTGTAGATCACTTTTCTTGCATCCACCTTTTCAGCTTTGACCATACATTTTCAATAGGATTGAGATCCAGGCTTTGTGATGGCCACTCCAAAACATTGACTTTGTTATCCTTAAGCCACTTTGTAACCAGTTTGGCAGTACGCTTCCGGTCGTTGTCCATTTGGAAGACCTATTTTAAGCTTTAACTTCTTGGCTGATATCTTGAGATGTTACTTCAGTATTGCCACATAATCTTCTTTCCTCATGATGTCATCTATTTTGTAAAGTTTACCAGTCCCTCCTGCAGCAAAACGACATCACCACATGATGCTGCCACCCCCGTGTTTCACAGTTAGGATGATGTTCTTAGACTTTCAAGCTTCTCCCTTTTTCCTCCAAGCGTAACGATGGTCATTATGGCCAAACAGTTCAATTTTAGTTTCGTCAGACCACAGAACATGTCTTCAAAAATATCGGTTTTTGGTTCTGTGTTCATTTTCAAAAAGGAATCTGGCTTTTTTATGTTTCTTTTGCAGTAATGGCTTCTTCCTAGCAGAGTGGCGTTTCAGGTCTTGTTGACACAGTACTTGTTTCTCTGCGGGTAATGAGACAAACTTACCAGCTTCCAACATCATCTTCACTAGGTCGATTTGCTTTTGTTCTTGGGCTGATATGCTCATATCGGACCAAAGCACGTTTATCTGTGGAACACAGAACCCGTCACCTTCCTGAGCAGTGTGATGGCTGAACATTCCTATCTTGTTTGTACTTGCATATAATTGTTTGTACATATGAATCAAGCACCTTCAGGTATCTGAAAATTACGCCCAAGGATGTACTAGACTTGTGTAAGCCCACAATTCTCTTTGTGATATCTTGGCTGATTTCTGTAGACTTTTCCACAATGCTACACAAAGAAGCAGTGTGTTTAAGGTGTGCATTAAAATACATACACATGTGTATCTCTAAATAATTCAGATATTTCCAATAAGCCTATCAGAAGCTTCCAAACACATGACATCAACTTATGGGCTGTGTCAAATTGTTTAAAGACGTAGTAATCTTAGTGTGTATAAACTTGGGACTTTGCAGAAAGTAATGAAAATGCCTTAAAACATTCTCTCGATCCATTATTCTGGCATTCGGCAAATATAAATAATTATGGTAATCCTAATTGACCTAAAATTGGAAGGTTTATTCTAATTTCATGTCAGATAGTGAGAAAAACATGCATTTGTGTCTTTTCATATAGTGTATGCAAACATCTGGTTTCAACTGTATCTATCTATCTATCTATCTATCTATCTATCTATCTATCTATCTATCTATCTATCTATCTATCATTTCTTTTTCTTTACATCTTTGACCTAAAAAAAAAATTTATGTAACATGTTATTCACCTGTATGGAAGCTGTCACTTCAGGGAGGAAGTAGACGAACTCTAGTGCCACCTATTGAAAGTAGCAATCCTAAAAGTCAAAATTGACTATTTAACAAGCCTTTCAATATGATTTAGGATTTATGCCATATCAGAATCCCAATCTACATACGCTGCATTTTAGGGTGATTACCCCTCATCAGTGCAAAGTATGGGACCTGATATGGCTGTATGAGGCGCTATGATGACGTCAAAGAAGTATCTATTCACCTTATGGAGATTAATCCTGCTTGCCAGCAGTGAGACTTTTAGCCACAATACTTCTCTGGGAAGTATGCAAATTGATCAGATGAGCTGGCGGATCAGAGACCCCTTAGATCATGCTGTCAAACACTGACAGCGTGATCTAAAGTGCTGCAGTGGGGGTCGCACTGTTCCCCGCCACCATCGGTGACCCCGTGATGTGATCACAGGGCGTCAATGTGTTGAAATGGCAGCCAGGGGTTAGAGGATGATCCCTGTTGCTGTCATGACTCACTTTCTGTGGATGCCCGCCTAGTGCCTGCATTAACAGGAGGTGATCGTTTGTGCTGTACAGAGCCGTGTATCATTATGTCTCTGCACTGAACAAATGATCGGGTCTGTGCAGTGTTGAGGCATCCTATGGGGACTAGTTACATAAAGTAAAGGGGAAAAAGTTATTTAAAATAATGAAACATTTTTAAAAATCCTAAAAGTTCAAATCACCCCTCTTTTGCCTCATTGAAAATAAAGCTACCGTATATACTCGCGTATAAGCCGAGTTTTTCAGCCCAAAAATTGGGCTGAAAAGTTACCCCCTCGGCTTATACGCGAGTCACTGTATACTGTATACAATGTATACAGTATACAGTGCCCCGATCTATATACAGACCCCCCCCGCCGCAATCCTGTAAAGGAAGAGATTAGTAGGAAGCTGAAAGAAGACGGAAGACGCTGGATGAAGATGGAGGAGCGGCGGCGGGACAGCAGCAGCGGGACAGCGGAGGGATAAGTATACTAATCTCTTCCTTTACAGGATTGCGGCGGGGGGGGGCCTGTATATAGATGGGGGGGCTGCATATACCTCCTGGGGCTGCATATACCTCCTGGGGCTGCATATGAGGCTGTATATACCTCTGGGGCTGCATATGGGGCTGCATATACCTCCTGGGGCTGCATATGGGGCTATATATACCTCTGGGGCTGCATATGGGGCTGCATATACCTTCTGGGGCTGCATATACCTCCTGGGGCTGCATATGGGGCTGTATATACCTCTGGGGCTGCATATGGGGCTTCATATACCTCTGGGGCTGCATATTGGGCTGCATATACATCCTGGGGCTGCATATGGGGCTGTATATACCTCTGGGGCTGCATATGGGTCTGCATATACCTCTGGGGCTGTATATACCTCTGGGGCTGCATATGGGGCTGTATATACCTCTGGGGCTGCATATGGGGCTGCATATACCTCCTGGGGCTGCATATGGGGCTATATATACCTCTGGGGCTGCATATGGGGCTGCATATACCTTCTGGGGCTGCATATACCTCCTGGGGCTGCATATGGGGCTATATATACCTCTGGGGCTGCATATGGGGCTTCATATACCTCTGGGGCTGCATATTGGGCTGCATATACATCCTGGGGCTGCATATGGGGCTGTATATACCTCTGGGGCTGCATATGGGGCTGCATATACCTCTGGGGCTGTATATACCTCTGGGGCTGCATATGGGGCTGTATATACCTCTGGGGCTGCATATGGGGCTGTATATACCTCTGGGGCTGCATATGGGGCTGCATATACCTCTGGGGCTGCATATACCTCTGGGGCTGTATATACCTCTGGGGCTGCATATGGGGCTGCATATACCTCTGGGGCTGTATATACCTCTGGGGCTGTATATACCTCTGGGGCTGCATATACCTCTGGGACTGCATATGGGGCTGCATATACCTCTGGGGCTGTATATACCTCTGGGGCTGCATATACCTCTGGGGCTGCTGTATACTACCACTGAGGCTGCTGCTGTATATACCACTGGGGCTGCTGCTGTATACTACCACTGGGGAGGCTGCTGTATACCTCACTGCTGGGGGTTGTATACCTGTTCTGGAGTCCACCCTCGGCTTATACGCGAGTCAATAAGTTTTCCCAGTTTTTGGGGGCAAAAGTAGGGGGGTCGGCTTATACACGGGTCAGCTTATACACGAGTATATACGGTAATAAAAAAATACCCACATTTGGTATTGCTGTGTTCCAAAATGCATGATCTTAGAGAATATGAAATAAAATAATTAGCTCTGTAATATACGTAATGGAAAAAAAAGTAAAAACACCAAAATTAAATTTTTTGAGGTCACTGCAACATTGCAATAAAATGCAATGATAGGCAATCAAAACATTGCAGCTACCCAAAAATGGTGTAAGTAAAAACATCAGGTTAAGATGCAAAACAAAGCCACTGCAAGCTCCAGATCGCAAAAAATGATAATGCTACAGGCTGCAGAAAATGGCGCCAAAAGCGCATTTTTTTTTTGCTTACAATTTCTAATTTTTTTTTACCATTTAGGTAAAAGTCAAAGTATAAATGTTTGGAATCTACAAACTCGTACCGACTAGAGGCATCATACTGATGTGTCAGTTATACCATATAATGAACATGGTGAATAAAAAACAAAACAAAAGCATTGTGGAATTTCCATTTTTTTGCAATTCCAACACACTTTAATTTTTTTTTGTTTTTTTAGTACACTATATGGTGAAATGAATGATGTCATTCAAAAGTACAACTCGTCACGCAAAAAAGCAAGCCTCATATGGTTATACTGCAGGAAAAATAAAAAAGTTATGGCTTTTGAAAGAAGGGGAGGAAAAATCAAAAGCAAAAAATGGAAAATCGTCCAGGGGGAAAGGGGTTCAACACTTCTGACAAAATAAGTGGAGCCTGGTTGGGCATGGTTACACTGGCCCATCAAATTTAGCAAAAATGCCAGCACCCGAATCGGAGTAACATTTCTGGCGGGGATGCCTAGGGGTAAGTGCTAGTCATAAGATGTGCCAAATTCATGAATTAGCGTGTGTCTTAATAAATTCAGCACATGTTATTCCTGCACACCCTTTAGTAGGACTGGAGTACGGAACACCAGTTTTAAAGAATTTGGGTTAATAGGTCCAAATATTCTGTGGTGGTGATTCATTAAGACTGGCAAAGCGTACGCCAGTCTTACTTGAGTCTTCCCTGGAGTAAACTGACTTGATTCATTAGTGGTGTAAAATGATGAATCGAACAGGCAAAATGTGACCACTTCCTGCCCATGCTATGCCCATATTGGCGTAGCTTATTGGGAGTGAGTTGCCATATATTTAAGCTGTAATTCATTACGACTGTCATTTCGTATGCCACTGTTAATGAGACGTCTGAAGGAATAAGATGCACAGCATCCATTAAGAGGCACTTTTAACAAATTCGATACATCTTCTCAGTAGCCTGAGCCCTGCCAGAAATGTTACTCCAGTCATGAAATGAAGTAACATTGCTGGTATAAGAAAAGTCATTGATTTTTCTGAATTTGATGGATGTATGTAGCTATATCTCAGCACATTTTGGCAGAGATGCTTCAAACTGGTGTGAAAATGTCAAGTCACACAATTTTTGAGACTCTTCAAAATGTTTTACAAGAGTTCTCTGGCATAACACTTTGATGCATTGGCTCCAGTATCCCTAGGTCTGCCTGTGCCACTTCGTGCCCCCAGGTCTGCCTGTTCCCCACCACCTCCCTGTCTTTTTATGCATCCCAGCATCCCCAGGGCTGTTTGTACCCCCCCAGCATCCCCAGGGCTTTCTGTGCCCTCAGTGTCCCCAGAGCTGTGTGTGTCCATCAGCATCCCCAGGGCTATATATTCCCCCAGCACTGTCTGGGCCCCATAGAACTGTCCGTTCCCCCCAGTGATGTCTGTGCCCCTAGCATCCCGAAATCTGACACTACCATGCCAGCACTGTCTGTGCCCTCCAGGGCTGTCTTTGCGCCCCAGCGAAGTTTGCATCCCCACCGATGTTGGTGCTTCTCCCAGTGGGGGGCTACTTTATTCAGAGGAGCAGTGTGTGTGTAGGAGGGGGGATAATTTGCAAAGGGGCAGCGTAGCGGGAATATTGTAGAAAAGGGAAGTGTGGGAGCATGTTTTGGAGAGGGGCAGGAAGGGGGAAATATTATTGAGAGGGGTAATGTGATCGTGGGATATTTTGGGGGAGGGCCGTGTGGGGAATATTTTGTGAAGGACGCACAGCAATTTATTCAGGGGCACAGAATGTGAGATATTTTTATTTATTGGCAGCATAATTATACTTTTATTTTTAAAGTCACTGTTGGGATGTCCTGCTGAAGACAGAGAATAGCAATTCTGAAGAGACAAGCTCTGGGTGTGAAAAGTCATCATGGCATCTACAAAAGGGATGGAAATGACTCAAACCAGAAAAGTTGTTATTTATAAAGTGTTGCACAACTGCTGGATGCACACAGTTGCAGTAGAAATTTCACAGAGCAGATTATATGGGATAACAAGCTTTTACTTCTCAGAACATGAGGTAAAGGAAAAATGCAGAGTCACTCAGTATTGCACCCGGAAGAAGTAATAAACTGAAAGTACAAGAGAAACATTTTCATTTACAATACAGTAAGCAAGGAAAACTTTACATAACATCACCATCTATTGTCAGATCAGCCTAAAGTTCTCCCTCACACAAAGTCCACAACTGTTGCATATACCAACACCCTTTCTCAACAATAAGGACTTATTCAGTCAAACCCAATTTCTTCATTAGTCTCTGATGTTTTTCATCATTCAATGCCTTTGTGAAAATGTCTGCTATCATATCTTCTGTTGGACAATATTCTAATATTCTAATTTCAGGATTCCTTGTTCTATCCCTCAAGAAATGATACTTCACATTAATATGCTTGGTTCTTGGGTTAACTCTTTCCATCTGAGGAAGAACAAGACATCCTTGATTGTCCTCATTTAATTTTGTTGGTTACAACTGTGGTTGTCGTAGGTCTGTTAGCAATTGTCTTAACCATAGAACTTCTTGACTCGCATGTGCTGCTGCAACATATTCTGCTTGTGTTGACAACAGCGTTACTATTGATTGTTTTTTACTAGTCCAACTAATTGGTCCGCCTGAGAGAAAGAAAAGATAGCCACTGGTAGATTTTCTGTCAGTTGGATCTCCAGCCCAATCTGCATCAATGTATCCAGTTAAAATGCATTTATCACTTGTAGACAGTTTCAGTTTAACATTGCTAGTTCATTACAAATAACGTATTACTTTCTTCACGACATTCCAATCCGCTTTATTTGGCTTGGACACTTTTGCACTCAGAATTCCTATTGCTGCGATGTCTGGCTTTGTAACAGTCGCTAGATACAGTAATTTTCCTATTGCCATTCTGTACTCTTCATTATTTGGTAGCACATTTTTCTCACTATTCATCTCTTTTAGATAATTAGTTTCCATTGGAGATTTTGCTGGTTTTGCATCCTTCAATCCAAATGTTTTGATTATGTCTTGAATCAAGTGATTTTGATTAAGTAGGGAACTTTCATCTTCTTTTTCTATTTGTATTACTAGGTACCGTTTCACATTTCCCAAGTCTTTGATCTCGAAATGTTGATTCAGGATTTTTAGTATGTCCTCTTTATACTTTCTTTTTTAAAATAAACTAAAATGTCATCAACATATATGAGTACATAGATCCATCTGTCCATTAGTCTTTTTGTGTACAGGCAAGGATCAGCTTTGCTTCTTTGAAATTTTCCATTTGTGAGCACTTCCGTGATTTTATCATTCCACGCTTTGCAGCTTGTTTTTAACCATATATACTTTTCTGTAATTTGCAAGCCATGTTTGGGTTACTTTCATCTTTGAATCCTGGAGGTTGTTCCATGTAAATATCTTCTGTTAAACTTCCATTCAAAAATGATGTCTTTACATCCAGATGTTTCAGTTCAATTTCTTTCATTGCTGCAACTGCAAAGTTCTTATTGTAGTATGTTTTACAAATGTTGCAAATGTTTCATCATAGTCTTCTCCATATTTTTGAGAATAACCTTTAGCTACGAGTCTTGCTCGGTATCATTCAGTTGTGCCATCTGTTTGTTACTTTACTTTAAAAACCCATTAACATCCTATGGCTTTCTTCCTATTGGTAATTCTGTTAGTGTCCATGTATTTGAGTCATGCATAGATTTTATTTCTATTTCTGTTGCCTCTATCCATTTATTAGCTTCTTCTGCAGGAAGTTAGGCTCATAAATTTTACTTGTACTTGCCTTGTATGAGAGGCATATTGGTGTTTTTTCTTTGTTTTCTCTTATTAAACGTCTTGGTTCTGTGTCCGTTTGTAGTTGTATTTCTTCACTTTCTGTATTCCGTTCTTTATCAATTTCAACCTCTTTTTCATCAGATATTCCTTGAGCTATATCACTACTGTTTTTCTCATTTTTTGTTTCCAGTGAAATCATAGTGTCTTCATTTAGATCCTCAATGAATGTCACACTGTTACTCACCGTGACTCTGTCTGTTTTGGGATCTAGGATTCTATATCCTTTGCAATTTTCACTATATCCAACAAATATTCCTTCTATGGACCTATTTTGAAGCTTGGAACATTTTTCTGTTGGAATGAATACAAAAACTTTACATCCAAAAACTCAAATGATTCACACTTAGTTTCATACCTTGCCACAGTTCATATGTTTTTTTTTTCAGTTTTCTGGAAAAAAGTTGGTTCCTCTGAAAATTGTTATTCAACTTTGTCACGTAGTCTACTAGTTTATTGAAAACTTTGCTTTTGTTCTTGGTGAAGTATGTGACTGTGTATTTTGAGTAATCATCTATAAAAGTCACCATATATCTATTGCCTCCTGATGTAGTCATTTTCAGGGGTCCACATACATCAGTATGCACCAAATCAAGTGGTCTGGTGCTTCTCATTTCACTTTCTTTAGGAAAATATATCCTTGCGGCTATAGATTTTATACAACATTCACATCTTACGGTAATTGAGCAATCAGATATCAATTGATCCTTTGTCAATTCTTTCCTTTGTAGCTCCATTATACTTTCAGGATGTCTGTGTCCTAGACGTCTATGCCACATGTGAATACAATTCTTGTGATCATGTGAACACAACTTCATCTGTTCCTTTAATGTATCTAGATGATATAATTGTTCGTCTGTCTTGACATTGGTTATTACCTTATTTCCTGCTAGGATTGTGCATTCATCATCTTTGAATTTTACAGTAAGTCCTTTAGCTGTTAGACATTTTACAGGCAACAATCCGTCTTCTAATCCTGGAACATATAACACATCCTGTACAAGTATTTTTGAATCATGCCCAAACTTGTTAGAACAGTTTAGCATTCCTTGTCCAACACCTTCTTCAGATATTTTGCTTCCATCTACAAGATAAATGGCTTCCTTCTTATTTAAATCAAGTTCAGTAAATACATTTTTATTACTTATCATGTGACTTGTTGCTCCTGAGTTAATAACCCAACCCAATGATGATTTCTTATCAGTTACTTTAAATGTGTCATTCCAATTATTTTCACATGAATCAGAAAACATGTTTTTCACCTTCTGTGTATTCTCTTTATGGTGTAATTTCTGTTGTTCTGCTTTCCATATAGTACAGACTTTCTTTAAATGCCCTTTTTTCTTACATCTGAAACATTCTCTTGTCTCTTTATTATGCAGGAGACAGGAGATTCAAACTAACCAGAGTAGACTGAGTTAAGAAAGAAAATAAAAGTAGGATCGGCACCGGTATACCATGTTCTGGAGACGCTCAATAAGAAGAAACAGAATTCAGGTCTTAAAAGAGAGAATCACACCGTTTAATAAAAAACAGGGGCTTATATAACCTTTTCAGAAGCTTCTAATAATAGATTAATACCTAACAATACGTGGCAAGATATTTCTAGAAAAATATGTGAAATATGCGTTAGAAACAGTTTTAAATCAATCAATGCAGTTCTTCAGGAAATAAACGAAATCACGGATGCCTGGCTGCTGGCGCCTACATTTGCACGGAGCAGTGACCTTAGGACCATTATTTTTATGCAGGATAGACAGGTCAGGAAATGTTTTTCTAAACTCCTAACCTTCAACGTCTGCCACGTAGCATTCTGCTCAGGGTGTCTAAAGTTCAGAGTGAATAGACATGATAAACAAAATGGATTCTAGTAAGACAAGATGGCTGAAAGTGTACAGTATATACAAAACACATGATAGCTTCTTTAACAATTATAGGGTCTTTTTGATTCTGTAGCTTTAAGAGCTGGTTCACAAACACTAATGTAATGTCTGTTTCAGGTCTTGTCTCTAGTGCATTTATCAAAGCAGTAAATGAATCCGGTAAACTGCACAATAATATGGTTGCTACATGGCTTTCCTTAATATCTTCACCAATTGATCTCAGCTGTGAGATCACTTCCATCATAGAGAATATATGCTTCTGCATGTCATTGTCTGCAGTCTCATACTGTAAAGCTTTCTTAGCAGGAATAACTTGTGATTTAAGCTGGGTCATTCATATAGCTTTCTTAGTGCTTCCCACATTCCCTTTGCTCTGTCCTCATTCCTTATGTGGATTAATTGAGCATCATCCACTAATAAGCTAATAGTAGCTCTTGCTTGTCTATTTTTCTTATCCCATGCCTGATTGTCTTCATCAGATCTATTTGTAGTGATTACTTCCCATAAATCATCTTTAGACAATAACATCTCTACTTTGAACTTCCATAACTGATAGTTCTCATTATTCAGCTTAGCTACTGTAAGTTTTAGCTCTGTGCTACTCATCATCTTTATTTTGTCTTACTTGTTTGTAGAGAAGTGTAGTGAATAATTCTTCTGCATTTGCCAGGGTGTTGCTGATATTTCTGGTGTCCTGGGTGTCTGGGGTTCTTGGTGCCGATGCCTGGTATCCTCAGTGCTTAAGATCCTCAGTGCTTGGGATCTTCAGTCACGGGGCTCTTCGGTGCCTGGGCCCATAACCTGTTGCACAGTTTCTGGATATTCTGGATACTCACAGTTGAAAACTTCACAGAGCATATTATATGGGATAACAAGCTTTTACTTCTCAGAACATGAGGTAAAGGAAAAATGCACAGTCATTCAGTACTGCACCAAGAAGAAGTAACAAAACTGAAAGTACAAGACAGACTTTTTCTTTTACAATACAGTAAGCAAGGAAAACTTTACATAACATCGCCATCTATTGTCAGATCAGCATAAAGTCCTCCTTCACACAAAGTCCACAACTGTTACATATACCAACATAAAGATAATTGTTTGTACACTGGAGTCAGCCCTAGTTGAGTAGCAGCTAAAGATCTGTGAAGACTTTCCGTGTGTGTATAATCTTCAAGAGTTAATAATTAGTATGTGTTGTATTTGTTGAGGTTACACTTTTTTCAGTTGTAGTCTGCAATTATAATGTAATATATTAAGGATTCAATGCTGCAAACTTGTTGATGTCTTATGCTTTCAACTAGTTACCATGGGCTAGTGCTATAGTGTGCATAATGACCAATCGCTACTGCAAACCTATTTTGTGGCTTATGTGTTCAGCTGATTTAACACAAAGGCTAATCCTGTGGTTTGTAAATCATATGTATTTGTGCTCACTTTTTGGCGGGCTTGTATATAATCGTATCCTTTGGAGCAACTTTCAAGTCTCCCTGCAGTGCTGACAGGCGAGGTTCGCGCTCACTGCGGCCGACGGTGACGCGCCCGGCTTCCAGGAGCATCCTGATGAAGTAGGGCGACGCCTATGAAACACGTAGACCCCCCCATCCTATGCAAACAACACCCACTCTTAGCCCTGACTGACGGACACAGAGACAGTTCCCAGCAAAAGCTGGAATCATATGCACGTGACTAGTACCGTGACCGCGGACGCACGCTGACGTCAGCGAACCCGGAAGCCGGGCGCGTCACTGTCGGCCGCAGTGAGCGCGATCCTCGCCTGTCAGCACTGCAGGGAGACTTGAAAGTTGCTCCAAAGGATACGATTATATACAAGTCCGCCAAAGAGTGAGTACAAATACATATGATTTACAAACCACAGGATTAGCCTTTGTGTTAAATCAGCTGAACCCATAAGCCACAAAATAGGTTTGCAGTAGCGAGTGGTCATTATGCAAACTATAGCATTAGCCCATGGTAACTAGTTGAAAGCAGAAGACATCAACAAATTTGCAGCGTTGAATCCTTAATATATTACATTATAATTGCAGACTACAACTGAAAAAAGTGTAACCTCAACAAATACAACACCAGGGTCTTGACAAGACAAACAGAGGTAATTGCATTAATAATTAAAGCTGGAATAACTACAGCAAACAAATTGTAATTATACTGTGTTTTTCTAAACAGAGAAAGAAGCTAACCCACACACACAACAGAACCAAAGATATACAGGAAACATACAAGGTGTGTACAAAATATAAAAAACCACTCCATGAAGTGTCTATAACTAATTAGTGCATAGCTGTTTAAGCAAACTAATTAAAAGGTGTATCCATAGGTTTATTCATTGATGACCACGATAAGAAACATTTTTTCAGAGCAACAATAGTAAACACCAGGTGAGTTCTGGAGTTCCACTAATCAAGCAAATCCATACAAAGATTGCATGCCAAATCAAATTTATTATATGTTATCTCCTACAGATAAAGGCACCAAAATGAAAGAATAATACAGTACCCACAAGCAAAGACCCAGTAAACCATTGAAACCATCAAGGGAAACACCGCAGAATTTTATTTATAAACAGTTATTGAATTTTAACAAATTGAAGTTTTTATACCAAAAAGTATACACAAAATTGTATAAGAAAATTATATAAAAAATTGATTTTAGAATTGATGAAAATAAAATGAAAATCTTTTAATTAATTGTTTGGTTTTTAGATCCCAGTGGGTCATAAAATTACAGTAAGCGCTAGATCTCCCATTTTACATACTAATATACCAACATAAAGTACCTGGATGAAAGTGTTTATTTGTGATCATGTTATGTCTCATCAGTACTGTGGTTATTGTATGGATCACAGTCTGATGATGACTAATAACAACACCTCCCAGCATCTCCTTTCCATTGTTATAAATATACTGGGAGTTGTAGTTAAATTCAGTACAGTTGTACATGGGGCTAAGCTTGAAAATTTATTCATTAACCTCTTCCCGACCCGTGACGCAGCATATGCGTCATGAAAACAAGTTTGTTCCCGACCCATGACGCATATGCTGCATCATCGCGGGTTTCCCTTCCTGCGGCTCTATTAACCAGGGTCACTGAAGGGTTAACAGAGCCGCAGCTACGGAAGGACCTGTACTATACCCCAGGGGGGTGGCTTAGCCCCCCGGGACTAGGACCACTCCAATTGGCAGTTTAAAAGTGAAACTGCCAATCGGAGTGAATGTAATATCTCACCAATGAAACTTGGTGAGATATTACAATCCAGCCAAGGCCTGATGCTGGATAGCATCAAGCATTGGCTGGAGAAGGGGTCCTGTGTCACCAACCCCCTCAGATTTGATTAGAAAGAGCGCCTCTCTCCAATCAGATGTGGGGGCGGCGTGACCGGTGGGTCCCCTCCCTTCTCAGCCTCTGACTGCGCCGCCAATTCTGGGCCCTTCACTGTCTCCCCTTGGCTGCGAATTTGCCCCCCTGACCACTGATCCCCCCCTAGCCTCCGATCTCCCCCCCTGGCCTCCGATATCCCCCTGCTCTCCGATCTCCCACCCTGCCCTCCGTTCCCTGCCCCTGCTCTGGCGGATCACCCGTGATCACCCTGCCCGCGGTGATCACATCCATCCTTCTCTTCTTCCTGCTCCAGGCTTCCTCGCCTGTCTTCTTTCTTCTCCCTCTGTCCTCCTGTCTTCTCTGTTTTCTCTCCTCTAGTCTTCTCTGCGCTGTCCTCTTCCTGCCGCTGTCCTGCTGCTTCTGTCGGCTCCTCTGCACACTCATCTCCCAGCATGGAGATGCAGAGGAGCGGTGTCACAGCCAGGGCACAGCATCTGTGTGATTGCTGTGCCCTGGCTCTGTGCTAACCCCCTAAGTGCTGTGAGCACAGTGATCACAGCACTTAGCAGCCAATTACTATGGAAACGATCGCTCAGAGACTACAGCATGGGAACACTTGATCCCTTGTTGTAGTCTTTGGGGTCAGAGTCATGGTGCACAGTATGGCAGATCATTGCCATACAGTGCACAATCACCGTGACCCAAGAGACTACAACAAGACGACACTTGATCCCTTGTTGTAGTCACTGGGGTCAGCATCGTGATGCACTGTATGGCAATGATTTGCCATACTGTGCACCATGACTCTGACCCCAAAGACTACAACAAGGAATGGGCGCATTCATTAGAGGCACCATTTTCTGGTGCTGTACCCCAACTCTTTCAGTTGCCCTTGTGCTGGTGGCACACGGGTTCTCCATATGCGACATGGTGTCCGCTAACAATTTCAATGGAAAGTTAGCTCCAATTGTTAGCGGAAACCATGTCACGTATGGAGAGCCCCCCCTGTGTGCCTGAACATTGGAGCTCCCCCACAAATGACCCCATTTTGGAAACTAGACCCCCCAAGGAACATGTCTAGATGCATAGTGAGCACTTTGAAGCCCCAGGAGCTTCACAAATTACTCTGTAAAAGGGAAAGAGAAGATTTTTTGTTAAAAAAAGTAATTTTTCATTATTACGGATCAATTTGTGAAGCAACAAGGGGATTAAAGTGCTCACTATGCATCAAGATATGTTCCCTGGGGGGTCTTGTTTCCAAAATGGGGTCACTTGTGGAGGAGCCCCAATGTTTAGACACACAGGGGCTCTTTATATGCAACATGGTGTCCACTAATAATTCCAAATGTTAGCTGACACCATGTTGCGCATGGAGAGCCCCTGTGCGCCTAAACATTAGAGCTCCTCCACAAGTGACCCCATTTTGGAAACAGTACCCCACAGAGAACTTATCTAGATGGATAGTGAGCAATTTTATCCCCCAGATGCTTCACAAATTGATCCGTAATAAGGAAAAAGTACATTTTTCACATATATTTTTTTTTTTCATTTTTACGGAACAATTTGTGAAGCACCTGGGGGTTCAAAGTGCTCACTATGCATCTCGATAAGTTCCCTGGGGGGCCTAGTTTCCAAAATGGGGTCATTTGTAGGGGAGCTCCAATGTTTAGGCACATAGGGGCTCTCCAAACGCGACATGGTGGTCGCTAACAATTTGAACTGATTTTCCACTCAAATTGTTAGCGGACACCATGTTGCGTTTGGAGAGCCCCTGTGTGTCTAAACATTGGAGCTTCCCCACAAGAGACCCCATAATGGAAACTAGACCCCCCAAAGAATGTATCTAAATGCATAGGGAGCACTTTGAACCCCAAAAAGCTTCACAAATTAGTCCGTAAAAGGGAAAGAGAAGATTTTTTGTGAAAAAAGTAATTTGTCATTTATACGGATCAATTTGTGAATCAACTAGGGGATCAAAGTGCTCACTATGCATCAAGATATGTTCCCTGGGGGGGTTTTGTTTCCAAAATTAGGTCACTTGTGGAGGAGCTCCAATGTTTAGGCACACAGAGGCTCTTTATATGCAACATGGTGTCCACTAATAATTCCAATTATTAACGGACACCATGTTGCGTATGGAGAGCCCCTGTGTGCCTAAACATTAGAGCTCCCCCACGAGTGACCTCATTTTGGAAACAAGACCCCACAGGGAACTTATCTAGATGCATAGTGAGCAATTTTAAATTAATCCCCGATACTTCACAAATTGATCCGTAATAAGGAAAAAGTCCTTTTTTGTCACATAAATTTTATTTTTTCATTTTTACGGATCAATTTGTAAAGCACTTGGGGGTTAAAAGTGCTCTCTATGCATCTAGATAAGTTCCCTGGGGGGCCTAGTTTCCAAAATGGGGTCACTTGTGGGGGAGCTCCAATGTTTATGCACACAGGGGCACTCCAAATGCGACATGGTGTTCGCTAACTGTGACGACCATCCGCTGTGAGGCTGAGCTGCTGGTAAGGCAGCACCCCGAGAAACCCAGAGATCCTTAACCCCTATACAGGGATCTGGAATTACAGCGGAGCCCAGGAGGTAGCTACCTATGAGAGCAGCAGAGCAGGGAGGTCGTCTAGGAAGGGAAAAATCAGGAACCGAAGAACGTAGTCCAGAGTCCAAGTCAAAACCGAGAGGGCAGTGAAGGTACAAAATTGTCAGGCGGTAACAGTGTCGAAAATCCAGGCAAAGGTCAGAGTCAAAACCAAACACACACTATGTCACTGGGGAACCAAAACTATATCTGGCGGCCTGCAAGACAGGTTCCCATGTATTTGAAGGGAGCAGTTACCTCCCATAGGCTGGAGCTCACAGCCTGATGACCTCATCCGGACCGCCCCTAGAACCAGGCCAGATGGAGATGCACGACTGGCTCCACCCACCCAACCTCTGACAGAAGAACGCAGGCTGCCCTAACGGACACCTCTGCAGGGCCCGCTCCTCTGCGACCAACACCACCCAGAGGGGAAACACAGCGGCGCTCAGCGACAGAGGCAGACGTCGTGGGAGCAGTTCCATATGAGGAAAAGGCCCTCCTATCACCGGCGCCACCAGCCGAAGGAATCCGGCTCCTCCCAGCGTCCGAGGCAGGAACACCGGCCACCGAGTCCAATGGCGATGTGACACTAACAATTTGAACTGATTTTCCACTCAAATTGTTAGCGGACACCATGTCGCGTTTGGAGAGCCCCTGTTTGTCTAAACATTGGAGCTTCCCTAGAAGAGACCCCATTATGGAAACTAGACTACCCCCAAAGAACGTATCTAAATGCATAGTGAGCACTTTGAAGCCCAAGGAGCTTCACAAATTACTCCGTAAAAGGGAAAGAGAGGATTTTTTGTGAAAAAAAGTAATTTTTCATTTTTACGGATCAATTTGTGAATCAACTAGGGATCAAAGTGCTCACTATGCATCAAGATATGTTCCCTGGGGGGTCTTGGTTCCAAAATAGGGTCACTTGTGGAGGAGCTCCAATGTTTAGGCACACAGGGACTCTTTATATGCAACATGGTGTCCACTAATAATTCTAATTGTTAGCGGACACCATGTTGCGTATGGAGAGCCCCTGTGTGCCTAAACATTAGAGCTCCCCCACGAGTGACCCCATTTTGGAAACAAGACCTCACAGAGAACTTATCTAGATGCATAGTGAGCAATTTTATCCCCCAGATGCTTCACAAATGGATCCGTAATAAGGAAAAAGTACTTTTTTTCACATACGGTAATTTTTTTTTTCATTTTTAAGGATCAATTTGTGAAGCATCTGGGGGTTCAAAGTGCTCACTATGCATATAGATAAGTTCTCTGGGGGGTCTAGTTTCCACAATGGGGTCACTTGTGGGGGAGCTCCAATGTCTAGGCACACAGGGGCTCTTCAAACGCGACATGGTGTCCGCTGACAATTTCAACTGATTTTCCATTTAAATTGTTAGCGGACACCATGTCGCGTTTGGAGAGCCCCTGTGTGCCTAAACATTAGAGCTCCCCCACAACTGACCCCATTTTGGAAACTATACCCCCCAAAGAACGTATCTAGATGCATAGAGAGCACTTTGAACACCCAGGTGCTTCACAAATTGATCCGTAAAAATGAAAAAGTACCATTCTTTTCACAAAAATGTTCTTTTAAGCCTATTTTTTTCATTTTCACATGGGCAAAAGAATAAAATGCATCTTAAAATTTGTTGGGCAATTTCTCCTGAGTACACCGATACTTCATATGTGGTCATAAACCACTGTTTGGGTGCATGGCAAGGCTCAGAAGGGAAGGAGCGCCATTTCACTCTTTGAATGGAAAATTAGCTCAAAAAGTCAAATTGCGCTCCTTCACCTTCTGAACCCTTATAACTTCCTACCAAAAAAAAGTTTTTCCAAAATTGTACTGATGCAAAGTAGACATGTGGGAAATGTTATTTATTAACTCTTTTGTGTCACAATAACTCTCTGGTTTAGCAGAATAAATATTCAAAATTTGAAAATTGCAAAATTTTCAACATTTTTGATTTTTTTCACAAATAAACGCAAAAATTATCGACCTAAATTTAATACTAAGATGAAGCCCGATATGTCACGAAAAAACAATCTCAGAATCGCTAGGATCCGTTGAAGCGTTCCAGAGTTATTACCTCATAAAGGGACACTGGTCAGAATTGCCATAAATGCCATGGTCTTTAGGGTCAAAATAGGCTGGCTCCTGAGGGGTTAAATAACGGGGGTTCTGTTGGTGTATTCATGAATTGACAGTGGTTCCGGTGCTGCATTCATGTACTCATGCTGGTTCAAACACTGCATTCATGTTCACAGTCATTTCTTGGGTATTTATCCTATCATTTTGGCCACATGCTTTTTTAGTGGTTTCATATTGTTTTTTATTTCACATATTTTTACTGCATTTTTTAACAAAAGCAATAGTGAAAAACAAAAAAGACATTCTGGCATCTTCTAAGCTATTGGATTCCACTTAAAGTTCATATTTCTTGAGTGGAAAACACCAGAACAATGGACAGGTCACTCACTTCTATGAACTGCTTGGTGCTTTTAGAAATCTGAAGTGGTTAAAAGATGCCCAAAAGACTGAACATATGCACACCATGTCATGTCTTTTTTTAATACATAAATGCATTAATTCTGGTATTTTTCATATTGGTTTCCATAGTGGGATCTGCACATCAAAAATGTCATTTGCACATACTTTAAGTGGTCTGCACCCAAAATTAGTACCTGTGAAAACTATAGCTTTCTGACGTTAGAAATTGTGCATAATAAACGGAGTATATGAATTTGGTATTGCCACTATTTTATTGTCAGAAAAAAGATAAGATGTCAGTAATATATTTTGGTAAGCTGCATTAAAGCACCACTCTTCTTGTTTCTTTTATTTCAGTGCTACTGATCTAATTTCGCTGCTACTAATATTATACTTACCAATCGCCTTCTTAAGCTCTTCCTGGCATTGCTTCATTCTGCCCTATAATCTTGTGACTGCATTTTCTGAATAATTAGTCACAGAAGAATACGCAGATCGCATGGGGGTGGGATGGCCGCCAAACTGAATTCTTGCCCCTGTGCCACAAAACCTAGATGCACCACCACTTTTCATATTAACTTAATTGTTTGTAAATAAAATTATTTTTTTGTTTTCTGGGGTGGTTTAAAGGGATCCTGTCACCTCCAAAACGCCTCCTAAGCTAGCAAAACATGTCCCTGCAGCACCCTGTCACTAATCTCACACTTCTTTTGTCTCCTAAAAGCATCCTGTGAAAGTGCATAAAAACGTTTTAATACTCATTAGTGATTATAATTAGCAGGGGCTATATTCTTTAGTCACCAGGGCGGGCTGTTTTGCAGGCTTCAGGATCCACCCTCTCTCTGTGTTGTTCTGCTTGTGCAAGCATTGCCCTCCCCCCTCTCTATCACTCACAGAAAGCAAATCATTAGTCCTGCCTTCAGCTGCAGATCACAGCAGCACAGACAGAGAGAGGGTGGATCCTCGAGGCTGCAAAACAAAGCCAAATTGGATATAATTCCTAAAGCCAAATTGGATATAATTCCACACCAAACATAAAAAAAGGGGTGGACAAAAGTATTGGCACTGTTAGAAAAATCATGTGATGCTTCTCTAATTTGTGTAATTAAGAGCACCTATAACTTATCTTTGGCACCTAACAGGTGTTGGCAATAACTAAATCACACTTGCAGCCAGTTGACATGGATTAAAGTTGACTCAACCTCTGTCCTGTGTCCTTGTGTGTACCACATTGAGCATGGAGAAAAGAAAGAAGACCAAAGAACTGTCTGAGGACTTGAGAAACCAAATTGTGAGGAAGCATGAGCAATCTCAAGGCTACAAGTCAATCTCCAAAGACCTGAATGTTGCTGTGTCTACCGTACGCAGTGTCATCAAAATGTTTAAAGCCCATGGCACTGTGGCTAACCTCCCTAGATGTGGACGGAAAAAAAAATTGACAAGAGATTTCAACGCAAGATTGTGCGGATGGTGGATAAAGAACCTCGACTAACATCCAAACAAGTTCAAGCTGCCCTGCAGTCCGTGGGTACAACAGTGTCAACCCGTACTATCCGTTGGCGTCTGAATGAAAAGGGACTATATGGTAGGAGACCCAGGAAGACCCCACCCCGAGACATAAAAAAAAACAGGCTGGAGTTTGCCAAAACCTACCTGAGAAACCCTAAAACGTTTTGGAAGAATGTTCTCTGGTCAGATGAGACAAAAGTAGAGCTTTTTGGGCAAAGGCATCAACATAGAGTTTACAGGAGAAAAAAAAGAGGCATTCAAAGAAAAGAACACGGTCCCTACAGTCAAACATGGCAGAGGTTCCCTGATGTTTTAGGGTTGTTTGCTGCCTCTGGCACTTGACTGCTTGACCGTGTGCATGGCATTTTGAAGTCTGAAGACTACCAACAAATTTTGCAGCATAATGTATCGCCCAGTGTGAGAAAGCTGAGTCTCCCTCAGAGGTCATGGGTCTTCCAGCAGGACAATGACTCAAAACACACTTCAAAAAGCACTAGAAAATGGTTTGAGAGAAAGCACTGGAGACTTCTAAGGTGGCCAGCAATGAGTCCAGACCTGAATCCCATAGAACACCTGTGGAGAGATATAAAAATGGCAGTTTGGAGAAGGCACCCTTCAAATATCAGGGACCTGGAGCAGTTTGCCAAAGAAGAATGGTCTAAAATTCCAGCAGAGCATTATAAGAAACTCATTGATGGTTACCAGAAGCGGTTGATCGCAGTTATTTTGGCTAAAGGTCGTGCAACCAAGTATTAGGCTAAGTTTGGCAATACTTATGTCTGGCCCATTTTTGGAGTTTTGTGTGAAATGATCAATGTTTTGCTTTTTGCTTCATTCTCTTTTGTGTTTTTTCATTGAAGACAAATTAAATGAAGATAATAATACCAAAGAATGTGTGATTGCAATAATTTTCAGGAAGAAACTGAGTATTATCTGACAGAATTGCAGGGGTGTCAATACTTTTGGCCACAACCAGGGGCGTAACTAGAACTGGCAGGGCTCCATAGCAAACTTTTAAATGGGGCCCCCTCCAAGACACCTTCCAATGACACACCCCCTTCAAGACACACACCCTTACCGAATCGGTATTAACAGTCTGACGCCACCCAGTTTACCGTATATACTCGTGTAAAAGCCGACCTGTGTATAAGCCGACCCCCCTTACTTTTGCCCCCAAAACCTGGGAAAACCTATTGACTCGTGTATAAGCCGAGGGTGGACCCCAGCACAGGTATACAGCCCCCAGCAGTGTGGTATACAGGCCCCCCCCAGTGGTATACAGGCCTCCCCAGTGGTAGTATACAGCAGCCTCCCCAGTGGTAGTATACAGCAGCCTCCCCAGTGGTATATACAGGCCCCAGCAGTATATACAGCAGCCCCAGTGGTATACAGCAGCCTCCCAGTGGTATATACAGCAGCCCCAGTGGTATAAAAGCCAGGCTGGAGTTTGCCAAAACTTACCTGAGAAAGCCTAAAATGTTTTGGAAGAATGTTCTCTGGTCAGATGAGACAAAAGTAGAGCTTTTTGGGCAAAGGCATCAACATATAGTTTACAGAAGAAAAAAAGAGGCATTCAAAGAAAAGAATATGGTCCCTACAGTCAAACATGGCGGAGGTTCACTGATGTTTTGGGGTTGCTTTGATGCCTCTGGCACTGGACTGCTTGACCGTGTGCATGGCATTATGAAGTCCGTGTGCAACCAAGTATTAGGGTTCCAATACTTTTGTCTGGCCCATTTTTGGAGTTTTGTGTGAAATGATCAATGTTTTGCTTTTTGCTTCATTCTCTTTTGTGTTTTTTCATTGAAGACAAATTAAAGGAAGACAATAATGCCAAAGAATTTGTGATTGCAATCATTTTCAGGAAGAAACTGAGCATTATCTGACAGAATTGCAAGGGTGTCAATACTTTTGGCCACAACTGTAGATGAATACAAAAATTATCAGTATCAAGCAGAAAAAAGGGAAATATACTAGAAAAAACACTCATTATTAATAAAAAAAAATGCCACATCATTCCTTTGATTTAACCCATTATTAGCTCTGGACCCCAGTCTTAGGATCCAGAAAACGTCCTTTTTGCACAGACAATATTTAATATCACCACCTCTTTGCTTTAATGGGACTTTATCTAGGGCAGTTACCTTTAATGAGGAGACATTACCATTATGTACATTTAAAAAATGCTTTGAGGCTCTTGACAGGCTACGTGTTGTTTTGTGCATCACAAATATGTTCTCCAATTCTGCGCCTCAAGGCTCTTGTAGTGCAGCCAATATAGGATAAATCACATGAGGTGCCTTCAATTCTGTACACAACATTCTCACTACCGCAAGTGATAAAACTACATATGGTATATACCGTGTTTCCCCGAAAATAAGACACTGTCTTATATTAATTTTTGCTCTGAAAGGTGCACCATGTCTTATTTTCTGGGGGTGTCTTATATTAGCCAAAAAAAATTGACAGAAAAGCAGCCTCCCATGCCAGTACCTTATCCCACTGCAGCAGCCTCCCATTATCCCAGTACTGTATCCCACTGCAGCAGCCTCCCATCCCAGTACCGTATCCCACTGCAGCAGCCTCCCATTATCCCAGTACCGTATCCCACTGTAGCAGCCTCCCATCCCAGTACCGGAACCCACTGCAGCAGCCTCCCATTATCCCAGTACTGTACGGTATCCCACTGCAGCAGCCTCCCATTATCCCAGTACCGTATTGTATCCCACTGCAGCAGCCTCCCATCCCAGTACCGTATCCCACTGCAGCCTCCCATGTGTGTACACACACACACACACACACATCACATACACCCACACACACACACACACTTTCACTTTCTTACTGTACTTCTTTCTTTTCACTTTCTTTCCTCTGCGGTGTTGCTTTGGTGGTGCACAGTGGAGGAGCCCTGGGTCAATCAGAGCGCAAGATCCCTGGGCCAATAAGAGCACAGGAGCCCTGGGCCAATCAGAGCACAGGAACCCTGGGCCAATCAAAGCGCAGGAGCCTTGGCTAATCACGGCCAAGGAACAATCAGAGGCTACTGACGTCAGCTGGCCCATGATTCCTGCGCTGTGATTGGTGCAGGGCTCATGGACGGAGACCGGCACAGAGCTCCGGAGCTGTGATTCATGGCTGCGCTCCTGGGCGGCTCTGTGAGCACTGCAGCGCGGCAGAAGAGCGGTACAGAGTGGCGGGCACCGGACAGCGGGGATAGCGGGGAGCGAGACACAGATGCATGCCCTGGTCTTGTGATCGGTGGCATGCTGAGGAGGTACGCCTTATAATCAGGGGGTGCCTTATATTAGGAGGTAGGGCGCCCCCAAGCATGCCTTACTTTCGGGGGCACCCTATTGTCAGGTAAACATGGTACTTTTCCAGGTACGTGAGAAGTTGTGAAAGTCGTAGTGTTCCTCACATACCATCACAGACTGCATGATTTCTGGCCACACTTATAAGAGCCCACGGACCGCAGCCAATTCCTGCTGCTTTCCTCAGTAGACTTTTTCGGCAGTTTCACCATGATATCACTGGGAGAGATGATCTTCCCGATCGTACAGCCACGTCTTGAAACAAATTTAACCTCTTGTTCCAAAACAGAATTTGTTTTGTCATCAGCAAGGAGAACTGAGAGAAACTTGTTTACAATGTTGACAATTGTCGTATAATGATTACTAAAATGAGCATCATTATTTCTCCGTCTTTTTACCTGTTTTAGGCAATCAATCTATGGCCTCTGGTGAATAATCCCTTTAGCTTTGTCTAGGACACCAATTTTGTAGCCCCTCATCATGAACTTTTTCTTTTGTAACTTATACTCCTTCATATAAACTTCCGGTATTGTACAGCATCTTTTTACCCTTATAAATTCTCCAAGAGGAATATTATCAACAACATGTCGGGGATGATTACTACCGGCATGCAAAATCATATTACCTGCTGTAGATTTGCGGAACAAACTAGTCTCCACAGTTTTTGTGAGACTGTTCCTGAATAGAAGAATATCTAGGAAAGGAATTTGAGTGTCATTACAATCATGAGAAAACCTGATGTTGCATGGGTTAGTATTGATATACTCCACATAAATATAAAGACTAATACGATACTGAGGATTGCAGTCAGAATACAGGACAGGAGAATTATACCCAGCATACCCAGAAGGCTGTGTAATATAGATAGGAGGCTGTGGTATATAGATAGCCAGATCCTGGAGATGGGGAAAGATAAAAGGTGGCAGCAGAAAGTCCAGTGCTGGGTGCAGAGAGGAACATAATCCATGGAGTCACCAGGAAGAGCAGAGAGCGAACTCTACCTGCAGGAAAACTTTCTGATGCTGCACATTACAGATTGCGGGCCGTATAGACAACGCAGACTGCTCCCTATATACACATTACAGACTGCCCACTGTGTACACTTTACAGACTACCCGCTGTATACACATTATAGACTGTGGACAGTATACACATTACAGACTGTGGACAGTATGCACATTACAGACTGCAGGCTGTATGCACATTACAGACTGCAGGCTGATTGCACATTACAGACTACGGGCTGTATGCACATTACAGACTGCAGGCTGTATACACATTACAGACTGTGGGCAGCATACACATTACAGACTGCGGGCAGTATACACATTACAGACTGCGGGCTAGATACACATTACAGACTGCGGGCTGGATACACATTACAGACTGTGGGCTGGATACACATTACAGACTGCGGGCTGGATACACATTACAAACTGCGGACTGGATGCACATTACAGACTGCGGACTGGATACACATTATAGACGGCCCGCTGTATACACATTACAGACTACGGACACTATACACATTACAGACTGCGGAGAGTATACACATTACAGACTGTGGACAGTATACATGTTACAGACTGCGGGCAGTATACATATTACAGACTGCAGGCAGTAGACACATTACAGATTGCCCATTGTACACACATTAGAGACTGCCCGCTGTATACATACTGCAGACTGTGAGCTGTAATGTGTATACTGCCCGCAGTCTGCAGAGTGTATACTGCCCGTAGTCTGTAATGTCTATACTGCCCGCAGTCTGTAATGTGTATACTGCCCACAGTCTGTAATGTGTATACTGCCTGCAGTCTGTAATGTGTATACATTAAAGACTACGGGCAGTATACACATTACAGACTGCGGGCAGTATACACATTACTGACTGCGAGCTGTATACACATTACAGACTATGGGAAGTATACACATTACAGACTGTGGGCTGTATGCACATTACAGACTGCAGGCTGTATGCACATTACAGACTATGGGCTGTATGCACATTACAGATTACGGGCTGTATGCACATTACAGACTGCAGGCTGTATACACATTACAGACTGTGGGCAGCATACACATTACAGACTGCGGGTAGTATACACATTGCAGTCTGTGGGCAGTATACACATTACAGACTGCGGGCTAGATACACATTACAGACTGTGGGCTGGATACACATTACAGACTGCGGGCTTTATACACATTACAGACTGTGGACAGTATACAGATTACAGACTGCGGGCTGTATACACATTACAGACTGCGGGCTGTATGCACATTACAGACTGCGGTGTCACGTCCTACTGACGGACCCTACGTGTGAACCCACTGGACCGCGTAGTTGCGGATGCCGATACCTGGTTGATAGAGAAGCGGACTAGAACGTTAGCACGTGGATGGAACCTGCGCTTCCTGTTGTGCTCTGTAGGCTGGTAAGCCGATCATCCAAGGAGGACATATGGGATGACATCCGAATCTGACTCTCTCTCAGATGGTTCAATTCCTGGTGGAGACTTAGCACTTGGGAAGAGAGAGTGGGATCAGTGGTAGAGGGCACCCCTAAGCGGGCCTCTAGAGACTGGATAAACGCCACAACCTGGTCGTGACTCTGGCGGAGTGCGGCCAGCTCTCTTCGGGCATCAAACCTGGTATCAGCGGGGTCCATGGCCAGGGCAAGATCTGTCACGTTCTACTGACTGACCCTACGTGTGAACTTACTGGACCGCATAGTTGCGGATGCCGATACCTGGTTGATAGAGAGGCGGACTAGAACAGTAGAGTCAAAAGGTTTATTGTGTACAACAACAAAACAAGAACCCACGCCCCAGGGGAGAGCCACAAGGTCGCAGCACCGGAACACCACCGAAGGAGGCCCCGGAGCGCTTAACCCCTATACAGGGATACCGCCGGTACCAACCTCGTGGGGACCAATGAAGCGGGCACGAGTGTTAAACCGACCCCAGGCGACGTGGTAAAAAGCAACAGCACAAGAACCCCAGGAAACCGGAGCAGGACTGGAGCCAGCACTTCAGCAGAGAAGAGGTCCGGGGAGCAGGCCAAGAACACCGGAGTCCGCTGGAGATCTGCTGGAAGTAACAAACAGGTAGCAGAAATCATGCAAAACAGGGAACAACCTGACCAGACCAGGGATAGCAACTTCACAAGGTAGAAATTGCCCTGGCAAAGACTGACAGGAAACAGGAAACTTATATTACAGCAGGGTACTCCTGATTGGCAGGACACAGAGGCGTGGCGATTGGCTGAGGGGAGGAGCAAGATCCCTGAAGTTCTCCAGCATTTACTGATTTGGAGATGGAGTTTCATGCACTCAAGCAGTAGCCCCGGAAGTGAGGAGCTGAGCGGCGCTATTCCAGCAGAGGGCGCTGGAACCCTGCGGCAGACCCCCGAGTGGTTACAGTACCCCCCCCTCTACGCCCCCCCCAGACGGAAACCGGCCAGGAACCTGCGCAGAAGGCTCGGGGCATTGACCTCCGCCTCCATGGTCCCAAGGGCACTGGCAAGGGCAGAAGGGGCTGAGGGCAGTCGCTTGGGCATCCGGTGTCTAACACAGGAGGAACAGGTGGAGACATAGGCGGAGATGTCCCGACGCATCCGCGCCCACCAGTAGGACCGACCAATCAAGTGTAAGGTCTTCGTCACCCCCGCATGGCCTGCGAATCTGGAGGAATGGCCTCAGCGAAGGACGCGCCTCCGATCAGCCTCGGGTACCAGCGTTTTACCTGGTAGGGACCGACGGAGGGGTGCCGACATGCAGGCGGTGGACGGATCGATGATGGAGCGTGGCTCCTCCTCTTGACATTCGGACGTTGCTTGGGTTTCGGCGGGGTCCAAAGGGTAGACACGGCCCTTCGGGAGTGGAGCCCCCGGTACCAGATCAACGGGACAGACAAAGGGTCCTTGCGGAGGTAACGTCTCGGCCTCCTTCTGGTCGAGGGCGTCGGCATACGACCGATAGGCCGAGAGCAGCCCGGGCAGCGCTGCCAGTGAAGGTGGCAGCCGGATGGGAGAAACAGGAAGAAGGCATCGGCTATGACACGCCTGCCCCCACCGCAGGACCTCACCTGTTCGCCATTCCAGTACTGGTTCATGAATGCGGAGCCAAGGAAGACCGAACAGAAACGGAGGAGACAGGACCAGCAGGACATAGAAGGTGAGGCACTCAGTGTGATGAGGGCCGACTTGTATTTCCACCTCTCCAGTGACACCCGCCACAGCGTCTTGTAAGGGCCTCCCATCGACCGAGGTGAAGACGCGGGAATGCTGCAGGGGGTATACGGGAATACCGTAACGTAGCGCCGCTTCCAGTTGCACAAAGTTACCTGCGGACCCGAAATCCAGGCAAGCCACCTCCGAATGGCATTTGTCTCCGACCTTAACCTGGATGGCAATAGTGAGAGGTGGAGAGGACTCGCCCTCCATTAAGTTGGCCTCCCTTACCTGTCCTAGATGGAGGTTCTCTGGCCGCTTGGGACATTGGCGGCGAAAGTGGCCGGATCCTCCACAATAAAGGCACAGGCCCCGGGTGATCCTCTCCTGCCTCCTTTGGATACGGAGCTGGACACGATCCACCTCCATGGCCTCGTGACCTGCCGGAGATACCGCGGGTTCCGGAAGAAAGGGTCCACTCTCCTGCGTTCTCTCCTGGTACCGCTCCTGAAGACGAAGGTCAATTCGGACAGCGAGGGTGATGTACTCCGCCAGGGAGCTGTGCAGGTCCTGAACTGTTAGTTCGTCCTTGATACGGCTTGACAACCCCCGGCGGAAGACACCAAGCAAGGGCTCATCCACCCAGCGGAGCTCAGCAGCCAGAGTACGGAATCGGATGGCATACTGCCCAACAGACTGGTTACCTTGTCGCAGGTTGAAGAGCGTCTAGGTGGCGGAGGCCACCCGTCCTGGCTCATCAAAGGCCTTACGAAAGGTGTCCAGGAACGCCCGCAGGTTGGACACAATGGGATCCTCTCTCTCTAACAACAGGTTGAACAATGCCAGTGCCTCTCCCTCGAGGTGCGAAGCCAGAAACGCCACTTTCGCCTCATCCGTCGGGTATTGGTGAGGCAATAACCGGAAGTGGAGCTGGCACTGGTTAATAAACCCCCGACATGCTTTAGAATCCCCAGTGTACCTGTTGGGCTGGCACAGCCGTGGTGAAGACACAGCTCCAGCCGGAGCTCCAGTTGGCAGCACGGGGATGGAACCTGGGCTTCCTGTTGTGCTCTGTAGGCTGGTAAGCCGATCATCCAAGGAGGACATATGGGATGACATCCGAATCTGACTCTCTCTCAGATGGTTCAATTCCTGGTGGAGACTCAGCACTTGGGAAGAGAGAGTGGGATCAGTGGTAGAGGGCACCCCTAAGCGGGCCTCTAGAGACTGGATAAACGCCACAACCTGGTCGTGACTCTGGCGGAGTGCGGCCAGCTCTCTTCGGGCATCAAACCTGGCATCAGCGGGGTCCATGGCCAGGGCAAGATCTGTCACGTCCTACTGACTGACCCTACGTGTGAACTTACTGGACCGCGTAGTTGCGGATGCCGATACCTGGTTGATAGAGAGGCAGACTAGAACAGTAGAGTCAAAAGGTTTATTGTGTACAACAACAAAACAAGAACCCACGCCCCAGGGGAGAGCCACAAGGTCGCAGCACCAGAACACCACCGAAGGAGGCCCCAGAGCGCTTAACCCCTATACAGGGATACCGCCAGTACCAACCTCGGGGGGACCAATGAAGCGGGCACGAGTGTTAAACCGACCCCAGGCAACGTGGTAAAAAGCAACAGCACAAGAACCCCAGGAAACCGGAGCAGGACTGGAGCCAGCACTTCAGCAGAGAAGAGGTCCGGGGAGCAGGCCAGGAACACCGGAGTCCACGAGGAGTCGGCAGGGAAGAGATCTGCTGGAAGTAACAAACAGGTAGCAGAAATCATGCAAAACAAGGAACAACCTGACCAGACCAGGAATAGCAACTTCACAAGGTAGAAATTGCCCTGGCAAAGACTGACAGGAAACAGGAAGCTTATATTACAGCAGGGTACTCCTGATTGGTAGGACACAGAGGCATGGCGATTGGCTGAGGGGAGAAGCAAGATCCCTGCAGTTCTCCAGCAGTTACTGATTTGGAGATGGAGTTTCATGCGCTCAAGCAGTAGCCCCGGAAGTGAGGAGCTGAGCGGCGCTATTCCAGCAGAGGGCGCTGGAACCCTGCGGCAGACCCCCGAGTGGTTACATGCGGCCTGTATGCACATTACAGACTACGGGCTGTATGCACATTACAGACTTCGGGCTGTATGCACATTACAGACTGCAGGCTGTATACACATTACAGACTGTGGGCAGCATACACATTACAGACTGCGGGCAGTATACACATTGCAGACTGTGGGCAGTATACACATTACAGACTGCGGGCTAGATACACATTACAGACTGCGGGCTGGATACACATTACAGACTGTGGGCTGGATACACATTACAGACTGCGGGCTGGATGCACATTACAGACTGCGGACTGGATACACATTATAGATGGCCCGATGTATACACATTACAGACTACGGACACTATACACATTACAGACTGCGGACAGTATACACATTACAATATAAAAGAAAAAGAAGGACAGCGCCACAGACCTTTGATGGCGCAAAAAAATTCCTTAGTGTTTATTCCATGGTCATAATACAGCGACGTTTCGACCACTCTTGTGGTCTTTATCAAGCTTTTTTGCACCATCAAATGTCTGTGGCGCTGTCCTTCTTTTTCTTTTATATCGTTGTGATCCGGATTGGACTCTCCGGTTGGGACGTGCGTCCAGGTGCTGGCTGGAGATACGGAAGGTCTAGCATGCAACCCCAGGTGATGTGACCAATAATCCTTTAAGTATACACATTACAGACTGTGGACAGTATACATGTTACAGACTGCGGGCAGTATACATACTACAGACTGCAGGCAGTAGACACATTACAGACTGCTCGTTCTATACACATTAGAGACTGCCCGCTGTATACATATTACAGACTGTGAGCTGTAATGTGTATACTGCCCGCAGTCTGTAGAGTGTATACTGCCCGTAGTCTGTAATGTCTATACTGCCCGCAGTCTGTAATTTGTATACTGCCCGCAGTCTGTAATATGTATACAGCCTGCAATCTGCAATGTGTATATTGCCCGCAGTCTATAATGTGTATACTGCCCGCAGTCTGTAATGTGTATACATTATAGACTGCGGGCAGTATACACATTACAGACTTCCCGCTGTATACACATTACAGATTGCGGGCTGTATGCCCATTACAGACTGCCCGCTGTATACACATTACAGATTGTGGGCCATATATACACATTAGAGACTGTGGACTGTATACACATTACAGACTGCTGGCTGTATACACATTACAGACTGCTCGCTGTATACACATTACAGACTGTGGGCTGTATATACACATTACAGACAGCGTGCTGTACACACATTATAGACTGCAGGCTCGATACACATTACAGACTCCAGGCTGTATACCCATTACAGACTGTGGGCTGTATAAAATTATAGACTGCGGGCTGTATACACTTTACAGACTGCGGGTCATATACACATTACAGACTGTGGGCAGTATACACATTACAGACTGTGAGCTGTATACACAGTACAGACTGTGGGCTGTATACATTACAGACTGTGGGCTGTATACACATTACAGACTGCACACGTACAATGTCTGGTATGCTTAGGGTGAAAGTTTATTATACAGTGCTGAGTGAAGCGACAGGCAAGTTAGACGTTTCGGCCAAAACATTGGCCTTGTTCACATTGTCGCCCTTATGGTTGCTTCGGAATGAACAGCTAGAACAATGTGGTTTTTTGTTCATGTGGTGAAGCCAGCTTTGGGTGATATGTATACCCGTTCTTATGATATTCAGCAGCATAGGCGCACCCAAGGGGGGGACCTACGTGCCTGGACCCCCCCTTTGGACGGCCCTGAGAAGTGGTGCAGTACACAAGGAGCTGGGCCCCTATGTCAGGAGACAGGAACAATTACACAGCACCCAAGGGCCCACAAAAGAGGATGCTTTTAGGGGGGCTTCGCTTCCCCAAACCCCCCCACCGGGGGCTTTGCCCCTCGGAACCCCGCTGGGGGGGTGACACCCCCCTTTCAGGGCCGGTGTGTGTTTCTTGGACCCCTACCTTGGGAAATTTCTGGGTGCGCCACTGTTCAGCAGGATATATGCTTATAGGACGAGGATCTGCAGGATAGGCTGCGTCTTCGGTCTGGTCTAGTGGTTAGATGTAGGGATCCCTTCAGATTCAAGACTTCCCTGGATTATCCTAGATGAGACAGAGTACAAGGGTCTCTGTGTGAAGAGCTCGCCCTTTAGTGGAGCCACAGGTGTTCTAGGCTGTTATGTCAGCTTGTGTTGTATGGTCAGTACCTAGTTGGTGATGCTATGGTGGCAGAGCTTTCGCTTTCTGCCAGTGATATAGCAGTGCTAGCACATCAGTGCCTCAGCACTCCATGCTCCTAGAAGGGTAACCATGGCTGATCCGATATGGTGCTACTCAGATGCAGGGTACAGTCGTCGACCTGGAGACCTGCCATGAGATAGAGGTTTGGTGGCGACTGGTGGCCCGTACCATGGTGAGTAGGCCATGGTGACGCATGGTTAGCCTGGATTCTACGGTTGATCAGATCCCTGTTATGGTCATGGAGGAGCCACAGTCCATGGATGTATTATGATGGGCTGTGAGCGGATGTGAGGATGCATGTGGTCCATGAATATTGTATGATGGATCACATGTGATATGTAAGGTCCCGGTCAGGCAGGAATCCTGACTACGGGGTAAATATGGAGTCATCAAGCTGGGTGACTAAAGCCCGGCGGCAGGTACCGCCATTGGGACCCACAGGGACCGTTGATATATATATATATAGGGTAAACTGATAAATGTATGTGTAAAGTGAATATAGGCCGGAGGCCGTAGCCACCACGGGAGCTGTTAGTAGAGCTCCAATGGGGACAGAGAGATAGTTACAGGTCCCAGGATAAGACGTTATGTGCAATAAGTGTTATGCAATGTTATATGTTAAAAAATTCAAGAAAAAAGGCGGCACTCAACATTAGTAGATCTTTTGCTTTATTGCATCGGTGTGGGGAGGGGGTGCAGAGGGCTCGTCAAAGGAGCTGAGCCTCCGGAACGGCGTGCTGTTGTCCGCGCCCTCTGCACCCCCTCCCCACACCGATGCAATAAAGCAAAAGATCTACTAATGGTGAGTGCCGCCTTTTTTCTTGAATTTTTTTATATACTTGGACTTTTGTCATAAGGCGCTGCAACACCATTAACAGGGGTTTTTAGTGGAAATACTAGGTACATAAGTGCTATATATACCGCATGAATCCTGGAGGTGCCCGATTACTTTTCTCTACATAATTTTGTTTAAGAATGTTATATGTTAATGTATGGTGTATTTATGTAAAGTGTTTAATTAATGAGCAATGTGTCAAACATGCTACCCGGGTTATGTTATTAATATGTGAGAAATAAACTGGTAGACATTGGTTAAACTATAAATACGTGTGTTTTGTCGTTATGCCAGCGGGTTCCCCGGGTGCTACCTAACAATACACATTACAGACTGCGGGCTGTATGCACATTACAGACTGCGGGCAGGATACACATTACAGACTGTGGGCAGGATACACATTACAGACTGCGGGCAGTATACACATTACAGACTGCGGACCGCATACACATTACAGACTTCAGGCAGTATACACATTACACACTGTGGGCAGTATACGCATTACGATGGACTGTTACATTAAGATCGGCTGTATACACATTACAGATGCACTGTACAATACAGACGCGGCTATGCATCATACAGATGCGGCTGTATGCAATTACAGATGGCTTGCCATTAAGACTGCGGTGTATACACATTACAGACTGGGCAGTATACACATTACAGACTGTGGCTGGTACCATTACGACTAGGCATACACATTACAGATGCGGGCTGTATACACATTACAGACTGCGGGCTTATGATCAGATGTGCTGTCACATTACAGACTGGGCAGTATACACATTACAGACTGTGGGCTGGGATACACATTACAGACTGTGTACAGTAAGACCAGGCGAATATACGATCCAGCAATACATTACAGACTGCAGGCTGTATACACATTACAGACTGCGCTGTAAATTAAGACTGTGGCAGTATGCACATTACAGACTGTGGCTGTATCACATTACAGACTGTGCGTCACAACGACTTCGCGTATACACATTACAGACTGTGGGCTGTATATCACATTACAGACTGTGGCTGTATACGCATTACAGACTACGGGCTGCTATACACATTACAGACTCAGGCTATATACAATTACAGACTGCAGGCTGTATAAATATTACAGACCTGCTGGACTGCATACACATTACAGACTGTGGGCAGTATACACATTACAGACTGTGAGCTGTATACACATTACAGACTGTGGGCGTATACACAGTACAGACTTCAGGCTGTATACATATTACAGACTGCAGGCTTATAAATTACAGACTGCTGGGCTGTATGCAATTACAGACTGCGGGCAGTATACACATTACAGACTGCGGGCAGTATACACATTACAGACTGCGGACGTATACACATTACAGACTTCAGGCAGTGATACACATTACAGACTGCGGCAGTATACACATTACAGACTGTGGACAGTATACACATTACAGACTGCGGGCATGTATACACAGTACAGACTGTGGGCTGTATACACATTACAGACTGTGGGACAGTATACACATTACAGACTGCAGGCTGTATGCAAATTACAGACTGCGGGCTGTATGCAATTACAGACTGCGGGCTGTATGCACATTACAGACTGCGGGCAGTATGCACATTACAGACTGCGGGCTGTATACACATTACAACTGTGGGCTGGATACACATTACAGACTGGAGCAGTATACAATTACAGACTGCTGGCTGTATACACATTACAGACTGTGGCAGATATACACATTACAGACTGTGAGCTGTGAATGCACATCGAGACTGCTGGCGTTATACACAGTACAACTTAGCTGATACATATTACAGACTGCAGGCTATATACACATTACAGACTGCGGGCTGTATGCACATTACAGACTGCGGGCAGTATACACATTACAGACTGCGGGCTGGATACACATTACAAACTGTGGGCTGTATACACATTAGAGACTGCTGGCTGTATACACATTACAGACTGTGGGCTGTATACATATTACAGGCTGCTGGCTGTATACACATTTGAGATTTACTGGCTGAATACACATCGGAGAGTGCTGGTGTATATCTTGTATACACAGCACTATACTGTATACATAGGTCCGCAATATATACATACAGTATATAGGCCAGTGATTCTTAACCTTGTTTGAGGTACGGAACCCACCAGTTTCATATGCACATTCACCGAACCCTTCTTTAGTGATAAATCAAATATGATGTTTTTCCAAATTCAAGACATAGGTATATGTTTTTTTACTGGTACACAAAATGAACCGTGCATGACCCCTAGGGTTCGATCAAACCTCGGTTAAGAAGCACTGATATAGGCACATTAATACAGCATGTAGTGTGGACCTGTACAGTTGTGGCCAAAAGTATTGACACCCCTGCAATTCTGTCAGATAATACTCAGTTTCTTCCTGAAAATGATTGCAATCACAAATTCTTTGGTATTATTGTCTTCCTTTAATTTGTCTTCAATGAAAAAACACAAAAGAGAATGAAGCAAAAAGCAAAACATTGATCATTTCACACAAAACTCCAAAAATGGGCCAGACAAAAGTATTGGCACCCTCAGCCTAATACTTGGTTGCACAACCTTTAGCCAAAATAACTGCGATCAACCGCTTCCGGTAACAATCAATGAATTTCTTATAATGCTCTTCTGGAATTTTAGACCATTCTTCTTTGGCAAACTGCTCCAGGTCCCTGATATTTGAAGGGTGCCTTCTCCAAACTGCCATTTTTAGATCTCTCTACAGGTGTTCTATGGGATTCAGGTCTGGACTCATTGCTGGCCACCTTAGACGTCTCCAGTGCTTTCTCTCAAACCATTTTCTAGTGCTTTTTGAAGTGTGTTTTGGGTCATTGTCCTGCTGGAAACCCATGACCTCTGAGGAAGATCCAGCTTTCTCACATTGGGCCCTTCATTATGCTGCAAAATTAGTTGGTAGTCTTCAGACTTTATTATACCATGCACACGGTCAAGCAGTCCAATGCCGGAGTCAGCAAAGCAACCCCAAAACATCAGGGAACCTCCGCCATGTTTGACTTAGGGACCGTGTTCTTTTCTTTGAATGCCTCTTTTTTTTCTCCTGTAAACTCTATGTTGATGCCTTTGCCCAAAAAACTCTACTTTTGTCTGGTCTGACCAGAGAACATTCTTCCGAAACGTTTTAGGCTTTCTGAGGTAAGTTTTGGCAAACTCCAGCTTGGCTTTTTTATGTCTTGGGGTAAGAAGTGGGGTCTTCATGGGTATCCTACCATACAGTCCCTTTTCATTCAGACGTTGACGGATAGTACGGGTTGACACTGGTGTACCCTCGGACTGCAGGGCAGCTTGAACTTGTTTGGATGTTAGTTGAGGTTCTTTATTTACCATCTGCACAATCTTGCGTTGAAATCTCTCGTCAATTTTTCTTTTCCGTCCACATCTAGGGAGGTTAGCCACAGTGCCATGGGCTTTAAATTTCTTGATGACACTGCGCACGGCAGACACAGGAACATTCAGGTCTTTGGAGATGGACATTTAGCCTTGAGATTGCTCATGCTTCCTCACAATTTGGCTTCTCAAGTCCTCAGACAGTTCTTTGGTCTTCTTTCTTTTCTCCATGCTCAATGTGGTACACAGAAGGACACAGGACAGAGGTTGAGTCAACTTTAATCCATGTCAACTGGCTGCAAGTGTGATTTAGCTATTGCCAACACCTGTTAGGTGCCAAAGGTAAGTTACAGGTGCTGTTAATTACACAAATTAGAGAAGCATCACATGATTTTTCTAACAGTGCCAATACTTTTGTCCACCCCCTTTTTTATGTTTGGTGTGGAATTATATCCAATTTGGCTTTAGGACAATTCTTTTTGTGTTTTTTCATTGAAGACAAATTAAATTGAGACAATAATACTAAAGAATTTGTGATTGCATCATGAAACTGAGTATTATCTGACAGAATTGCAGGGGTGTCAATACTTTTGGCCAGAACTGTATATACTGTATAATGTTATGTAGACACAGACAGACAGACAGTGTCAAACACACAGACAGACAGAAAGACACTCAGACAGAAAGACACACAGATCATACCATATATGTGCTACTCACAGGACCTGTGATGATGTCACAAGGAGGGGAGGCATCAGGGGTCACATGATCAGCTGAGAAAGGGATGAGGGATATGATGAAGTTGGTGGGAGGGCCCAGGATATGACATGTCATCCTTATTGGTCCGAGTGGGGCTCTGCTTTGGGGAAACGGCCCCGCCCCCTTCACGTCCGTGGTCCCGTTCCCTGAATGCCGCGGCCGCTCAGAGGCAAATAATTTAAAGCAGGCCTGCGGCTGGAGGAGCAGGCAGCCCTCACACCCAGTCGGGCCATAGAGAAAAATTCCACTGCTCCTGCTTAACAGTTCGGGCCTGGAGGCTAGTCCTGATCTTGAACACCCCAATAAGTTTGCAAAGTTTTCAGATGAGGGTGTTTCAGTACAGGGGTAGTGTTGCTGTAGCAAGACACATCTTCTGAAAACTAAAGGAATGTCTGCTCCAATAAGGGGGAACATAGGAGAGTTGTCCAGGCCAGATAGAGGCTGGTAGTGGGGGACTCAATTATTGGAAGAGCAGATAGGGCAATCTATCACAAAGAGAGGGATCACCAGTGTGTTGTCTTCCTGGCACTCAAGTTTGGCACATCACTGATCGGCTTGACAGATTACTGGGAGGGTCTGGTGCAGATCTAGTGGTCATGGTGCACATCGGCATAAATGACAAAGTTAGAGGTAGGTGGAAGGTCCTTAGAGATGATTTCAAGTAATTAGGCTGTAAAGCTTAAAGGGATTGTCCAAGCTTTTGCTATAATTCATGTGTATATCTAGGCTGCAAAATATTGACAGTTTGTAATTTACATCTTGTCAACATTTTGCAGGGTTACCTAGATATCACTATATTGCATCTGCAGGACACGTGCAGGGTGTGTTTTTTAGGAACTGATTGTTCACACCTACTGTTCTACAAGCCCTCCTCACCCAGCAGCAAACCCACCCCAGTGGGTGTATGCCTGGCCACTCCACATTCATTGTGCCCACCCCCCCCCCATCTCCAGCATGCATTGACTACCCTCCCCAGCCTCAATATGCCCGCCCTTCTCAGAGTCCGTATGCCCACCTATTCCACACTCTATGCACTGAGAGCGGTCATCTCTGAGGCACTTTGACTAATCTGCAGCTGTGAGATCACTGCTCTCTGTGTTGTGTGAGCACTCACCATTTCCCCCATACCGGCGCTAATGTTATGATGAGTGCTGATTTGATACAGCTGCCCAGGCCTGCACCCTCTGACCTTACAGCTGCCTGGGCCCGCCCCCTCTGCACTGAGCTGCCACTCAGGCCTGCCCCCTCTGACCTCACAGCTGCTCGGGCTTGCCCCCTCAGTGAAGCAGAATGAACTGCTCAGTGCAGAAGCGGCGGGCCCGGGTGGCTGTGAGGTCAGAGGGGTCGGGCTCGGGCGGCTGTATGGCATCAGTGCTCCCGGTCCTGGTAAGGGGGAACTTTGGCTGAGATCTTCCCAGGTAGCAAGCAACAGTAGCTGGTGACTGGCACACAGGCAACAGCCAGGTAAGCCACACCAGAAACTAAGCATTGCAGGCTTAAACTAACCGAGGGAAACAGGGAAAAGTCAAGGTCAGAGACCAGAGCAAGAACCAACTCAGAAGCACACAAACACTAACCTCTACCACCAAACAGAACTGAAATATTCAGCCACATACAGAGGAAATTGCAGATTTTTAAAATCTGCCTCCCAGCGGTCACCTGACATCTCTGAGGCAACAACCAATCTCTACTCTCAGTCTACAAAGACAAAGAAGAGGAGAAGAGATTACCATTATGGTACCTTTACACGCCGCTACCAAAAGGTAGAAACCACCGGGTATCGCACGTGCACGTTCGCGTTTCAACGGTTCCTAACGGTACCTGATATCGCAATTACACGCCGCTACAAGGTGCTCCACAGTAGGTATTTTCGATTCCTGGAAGTATTGACGGGTGCCGCAGGTTACCTTCTGTGGAGCACCTTCCCTGATTTACACGCCGCCACCACAAGGGAATCTGGGCGTACATATTGTGCGCTGTAACTACATAGGCGTGACAGAGTTGTGTATTACGCTGCGCTCGTACGGTGATTGGACAATGCAATAACATCATGATTGGCCAGCCAGCGCAGGGAGGCTGGCTAATACATGATGCTATAGCAAATGTGTAGTGACTGGTCAGCTCGTTAAATATGCCGCCCTGTGCAGGGACAGCCAATGGGTACACAGTAGTCCCCACCAATGATAGCTGATGGGGCGTGGTATACATGACGCTCTAGCACACCCCAGGTAACTCAAATACAGTACCTGTGCCCCGATTACACGCCGCTACCATAGGGTTTATACCTGCTTGTTTTTGAGCAAGGCTGAAAGACAGGTATCCAAAGAGACAGGACGGTGCTACCTGAATTACACGTGTTTTGAAGGTAAAAGGTACAATTGTCTCTGACACCCGGTGGTTTCTACCTTTTGGTAGCGGCGTGTAAAGGTACCATAAGAGATGTAATACTGGGGGTATCTCAAGAAGAATAACTTCATGATCCAGGATCAACATGGGTTTATGAGGGAACGGTCCTGTCAAACTAATCTGATTAGCTTCAATGAGGAGGTAAATTCCAGACTGGACTGGTGAAATGCAGTGGATATTGTCTATCTGGACTTTTCAGAGGCTTTTGATACGTTACCACACAAAAGGTTGATACAAAAAATGAGAATAGAAAGTGAGTGCATCCCTCCTGTGATGACCAGTTTAAGACTTCCTTCAAATGAAATATCCTAGGAAATGAAGTAGAAAAAAAAGACATTTAGGGACTAGCTGTATAGGGAGAAGTGTAGAATATTTTATAATAAAGCAAATAACAAAGGTTCTTAACGTGTAAAAACAGATTTTTTATGAAGGACATTTTAGGTAGCAGACCACCTCTTTAATACCTTATATGAGATTTCCTAAAACTATTTAAAAAAATCAAAATAAAGCAAAAACATATTATTGTGCACAATTCTGTATTTGACAAAGGGCCAGTTTAGCTGCAAATGAAAATTAATTGTTGTTTCAAGTTTGTTTATTCCCATACAGTGTGCAGTGATTTTCTAAGCAATCTTCAAACACAGAATATTTTTGTTCAATATAAGCTGTTTAATACATTAAGACATTATTTCATGATGTATTCTCTTTATTAAACATAATCAAAAGAAAGTCTTTCTTTTAAGCTCCCTCATTGAAAGCTATTCTCTTCTTAATTTTCAATTCACTGAGTGCTTTTATTATGTCAAAATTTAAATCGTAATATGAATATCATTATAATGGGTTAAGCAGGCATATGTACTTTAATATATAAAAGTGATACCACTGTAACGACTGTCTCCTAAAGTATATATAAAAGACATAAAATAAGAATAGATACAGCCATGGCCAAAAGTGTTGGCACCTTTAGAATTGTTTCAGAAAATAAAGTATTTCTCCAAGAAAATGATTGCAAATACATGTGTTTTTTTATACACAGGTTTATTTCCTTTGTGTGGATTGGAAAAACACACAAAAAAAAGCAGAGAGAAAAAGGCAAATTGGACATAATTTCACACGAAACCTCCAACAAGGGGCTGGACAAAATTGTTAGCACCCCCAATTTAATATTTGGTTGCACATTGTGGAGAATTGGCCACCGAACCTGGCAGCTCTACAGTGCCTCTTCTAAACTCAGGCTAATCAGGGAACTACATGAGGATAAAAGAAGGACTGCAGCTCCACTGTCAGTGCTGGTTTATTAAGGCACCTCTCAGTTAGGGTGATATATGCCTTCTGGTCCGTGACCAGAAGCCCATATAAAAGCTGCCACCCCATCACTGATAGAGGCCCTGAATAAACCGAAGCACTAATTGCTGCCACCAGTTCCTCGTTTGATATAAGGCTGGTTCGTGGTCGGGCTTATATCGGGTCAGAAACCAACCCAGGTAGCGTTAAATGAGCACACAGATGTAGGGGTTCATGATCAAGATAAAAGGACAACTCAAGATTAAAATTGTATTTTTAATTGCCCTATTGGCCCACTAGGTATTCATAATATTTACAGGTATAATATATTACAAATGTTACAGTCAGTTATGCAAATAATAGATAAATGAGATACACACAGAATTACAGACACATGCGATCCGACCTTAATGCTGGTGGCACCACAAGGGCAGCATGGGCCAACCTGATCCCTGGGTACACCCTGGCTTGATGTAATTATGCCTCTTCAGAAGAATACCAAGATGGAGAAGAGATAGGACATTTTTATACCGTAATGGCGGGTTTACACGTCGCGATATCGTAGTACGATTTCAATCAAAAGTCACGTGGTTCAATCGTCGGAGCCGAAATCGTTCCTGCGTTGTATGGTGTGAACGTCCAATACGATGCAGGAACGATGTCAATGCGATATCGGGGATTGAATGAGCGTGCTATTCAATGCCCCGATATTGAAGGAAGATTGAAGTCGGATCGTGCTGTGTAAACGCACAACTACGATGCAATTTAAAACGTCACCCATTCACTCCCGTGATAAGTATGCGATCCTGGATTGGGAGGCGTAGACATCGCACGGACGTTGTATTCCGATATCGCAGCGTGTAAACATCCAATGCGATGCGGGAGAAACGTGCACTAATTGCGCGCTCCCGCGCCATTGAGTTGCGATATCGCAACGATATTGAAGCGTGTAAACCCACCATAAGAGGATTTCCCTTCTCACACCCATCTCAGACCCATCACCTACCTCTGGGCTGTCTCACAACTCTCACCCTCCTGAGTTGAGATATGAAATATACAAAAGTTATTATTGGCCATAATTATGTCTGGGAATGTCATATGCGGAAGACAATGCTCTCATATTTTCAGTTATGACTGTAGCTTTGCAATGATATGACACATAACCACAAAATTAAACGACATTACAGCCCAGATGAATGAAAAGTGAATTTTTATTATTCAAAAGGGGATCACAGAGGAACGGTGTGGGAAATCAGAATATAACAGGACACCATAGGTCACAACAAGGTTGTTAAGTTTTGCAATAGGTAGTATGACACTGGAACAATATACAGATTGTCCTATTTAGGATTGGAAACTCAATATACATAGTGTTCGCATTGTAATTGGTGCATACATTAAGGGATTACCACTCTGAGCCTACAGTTAGATATATGGGATGAAACAATATCAACATATCATAAAATTACAATATAACATTGATTAGTTAAATCCACAATATGAGCAACACAGCTACTATCAATTGCCTTTACCAAATCTGAGATATAGATATCCAGGGTAATATATAGCTTATGTTGCTGTAAATCATCAAAAACTGTCACACCAAAGGTACAAATCCCAAAAGGCACGGACATCGATGATATTTTCTTGATCTGGCAGGGATCGGTTGAGTCATTGGGGGACTTTATCAAGTATCTAAACTCCAACAGTCTCAACATACACATTACTCACCAATACTCTATCGATGAGGTTGAATTCTTGGATGTAAAGGTTAGCCGTGACTCCCGGAACTGTCTCCATACGAGTTTATATCGGAAACCAACGTCTTCCAATACATTATTACACTCTTCATCATTCCATCCAGGTTATATGGTTAGATCGATTCCGGTAGGTCAACATCTTCGTCTTCGAAGAATTTGCTCTTCAGATGAAGAGTTTGAAAATCAGGCCATTACCCTGAGAGATCGATTCCTTGAAAGAGGATACAGTAGGAAGAGTTTGAAGCGGGCATATCACCGTGCAAAATATTCAAAACCTGATTCCCTATTATATCGCTCCCATAATAAGGTCGCTTTAAGCGATACAATTCGTTTCTATACGACATTCAATTCTGGATTCGAACAGATACGGGATTGTCTCCTGAGGTCATGGCCGATTCTAATGGCGGATCAGACATTACGCAATATTTTACCACCAAGACCATTACTAACAGCTCGGAGGTCAAGAAACCTCCGTGATTTATTAGTTCGGAGCCACTATAATGGGGCTGACCAGATAACATTCTTGGACCAGTATACTAAATCTGTTGGTTGTACTCCCTGTGGCAGTTGCGTTGCCTGCCCAAATATTGATCGGAGTAAGGAATTTGTAAACTCATCAGGTACTAAAACATTTAAAATTCAGCATAGGATTTCGTGTACATCTAAGAATGTTGTCTACTTTGCATCCTGTCCATGCCCTAAAATTTACATCGGACTCACTACACGTCAACTAAAAGTGAGAGTACGTGAACACGTACTTGGCATTGAGGCGGCAGTTGATGCGAGTGATGTTAGTACGCTGAAGACGATACCTCGACATTTCTATAGTCACCACAACTGTGACAGTAGACTGTTGAGAGTTAAGGGTATCGACTTATTGGAAGTAGATGTAAGGGGTGGTTGTATTAGCAAACGTCTTGCGCAAAAAGAAAGTAAGTGTATTTGAACACTACAAACGGTCCAACCTAAAGGTCTTAATGAAAACCTCAGTTTTATTCCGTTTATTTAACTGTCAGTTTGTGTTCTGATTTTGTTTTTATTTTGATTTTATTAGGCCTCTGGTAATGGTTTGATGCTTCTAATTCTACTTAAGTGAATCCACCTCTACATGGAATATGATGAAAATAACTTCAATCAAGATTTCAATCATATGTTTTTTCTATGTATATATATAGATTGATATATTATACATCATGTGCAGTAGTATATGCATATGGTGTCTATGATGCTAGCATCTGTGCAACTATATGTATGTATGAGATGTAATTTGTATTAAAGTTGTTTATATCTGCATCTCTGTTGTTATATTTAAACTATGAGCATATACATATGATATACGGGGTTCTTTTGTTGGGTAACTGTATGCATATATAGGTTGTTTATTATACTTGCATTCAAATAATGAGCATTTATAATCTTTTTTACTTGGCATTCTAATGTTATATTTAATGGCAACCTGATAGCCCTGTTTCTGCAGTATTCTTATATACTTGGTATACTTGGTATAACAATTCTATATATTTTACATACTTTATTATTGCCTCTATTAACACCATATAAGGTGATACACAGTTCTTATATTTGATGTATGCGGCTATCTCTGTAGTTTGTGGATTTCATTTTGAATCATTGCTCCAGTTTCCCATGACTAATTGCTTCCTTGGTCTGAGCTGTATAGTCTCCCATGAGTTGCGGTGAGCGGCGGTGCGGTGGCGTCTGTTTCCCTAGTGATTGGGATCAGGTGATATACCACGTGATCTGACGCCGCCGTGCTGCCTCATCACCAGGACAACCATGATGAGACGTCAGCGTAATCAGTTTCCGGGAATGCGATTGGCTGGGCGGCCTTTTTAAAGACACATCCCCCGATATTCAGACACGCCCCGTGACGAAGGTACACTACCGAAACACGTGTAGGGCGGTTCCTCACTGACAGCGGCTCTGAGGTAAATATGCTCCATACACTCCTGGTTGTTAATGGTTGATCCCCAGTAGTTAGCGATATGGTTGTACACACGAATGGTTGTAATTGTGTAGAGCACACCTTTAATTATTGACCTGGTTCTATCTATAGTACTCATTGAGGAGGCGTTGTAATGTGGCAATGCCAGACACGATGATTCAGCCCCACTGTTTTTACAATCTATTTGGACTATGTGCTGCTAAATAAGGCAGGTCCTAGTAATAGCATGAACACAATAGTCATGAATTACTCTCTAAGTGAGGCTTTTTGTCCATCGTTACCTTGTAGTACTGTACTAGTGTTGATAATCTGGTGCACATATTAGTGCCTTTTGGGATTTATACCTTTGGTGTGACGGTTTTTGATGATTTACAGCAGCATAAGCTATATATTACCCTGGATATCTATATCTCAGATTTGGTTAAGGCAATTGATAGTAGCTGTGTTGCTCATATTGTGGATTTAACTAATCAATGTTATATTGTAATTTTATGATATGTTGATATTGTTTCATCCCATATATCTAACTGTAGGCTCAGAGTGGTAATCCCTTAATGTATGCACCAATTACAATGCGAACACTATGTATATTGAGTTTCCAATCCTAAATAGGACAATCTGTATATTGTTCCAGTGTCATACTACCTATTGCAAAACTTAACAACCTTGTTGTGACCTATGGTGTCCTGTTATATTCTGATTTCCCACACCGTTCCTCTGTGATCCCCTTTTGAATAATAAAAATTCACTTTTCATTCATCTGGGCTGTAATGTCGTTTAATTTTGTGGTTGTGAGTTAGTATTGTAGCGATAGGCCCCCTCATCCCTGCACTCTACGTATGCAGTTATTGACACAGATATGTCAATGAATAGATATATGTTGATTTCTTGTTTTCTAATGATATGACACATGACTACTCTGCTGGTACCCCACTGGCCAATCTCAAGTTTAGGGTACCTACAAAGGTTCGACACTTATATAAAATTTGTGCTAGGATCGTCTGAATTTCTGGATGCAATATTTATGCTTGACATTTTCATAGGAGTGTCGGCTCATGAAATATTAAGAGCTATCCCTCAGCTCCATGAGTCTGGGCTGAGTGAAAGGGTTTCATTTCAATCTCTAGACTGAGGAAATCTGGTTTGTCACTTCTCTACCTGTCACAGAGGGGATTTATATAATGGTTTGGAGATTTCATTGTCACCTAATCTCCATTTCATAGTTTCATAGGAAGCTCTATTGTATGAGCATTTGGCTAGCCTCAGGTCAAATGCTATCTCATTGGAGTGAGATATGGTAGCATCTGAACAATATGGCTGCTATTGGAATATTGCTTATTCCTTACACACACCCTTTTGAATAAATAACTAGAGATGAGTGAACACTTTAGTGTTGGGGTTCATTTTGTTTCGCCAAACAAAGGGGTATTCGCTGAATTGTTCGATGAACTGTTTGTCGAACCCCCCCAAACCCCTTGAGATCAATGGCAGGCAACATTGAACTTTAGAAAACACCTTCAAAGGGGCCCAAAAGTTTCCAAACTGCTCATATTAGTGGCAGACACCAAGAAAAGTAGCAACAATTGACCCAGCGTACAAATATTATCATGGCATAGCATGGGTGCACAAGACATGGTCTGTGCCAGCTTGCAAAATCTTCAAAATGAGTAGAAAATAGGAGGTGGCTTACATTCACTTACATTTCAGAGGTGGGTGAAATTCATTTACATTAGACATATGGATGAGTCACAGGGAAAAATTAGCAGCAGTTTTCTACCTTTTTGGAAATGCCCACTATGAATTGGCGGTCAGGGATCTACCCGAGACTCTGGGTGATCTCATATCACTCGCCATCCGAATTGATCTGCATCTCCATGAGCGCTCCAGAGAGGGGATTCTCGAGAGGCGATTTCCCCATCCAGCATCTTCTTCACCGAAATCTCGTCTTCCGCAGAGTCCAGCTCTGGTCTGTAAAAATGAACCCGTGGAGCTCGACCGCGTCAAGGTGGAGAAGAATCAGCGAGAGGAGAAGCTCACTAAGAATCCTCATCGATATGGTGGACGTTCCACTCCCAGTTAATGAAGTTGTTCCGAGAGGCTGGAGAACTCCTCCACCTAGGACAAGTAAGAGAGGCATCCCTAGGTGAGAATGATTCCTCTCTCCCATTAACTATATCAATACAAGTGTTCTTCAGAACAGTTCCCCGAGATGGCCTATCTGGATTCCGAGTTTGGAGGAAACTTTATGCAGTAAACTGTGGCCTGACACATCACCTCTGTACATGGAAGACCCCTGAAGGATTCCATTCTTGGTATCACCGAAGAGGTGGAGCTTCAAATCGGAGCACTCCATAGGAAATTCCCTTCTATGTGTTACCAAATCATTCTCCACCGTTTCTACTAGGACTTCCGTGGTTACGCCTCCGTGAACTTGTCCTGGATTGACTATCCGGTGAGGTTATTCGATGGGATCAGTCTTGTCACAATCATTGCCTCAAATCAGTACAGTCTGGTTCATGGACTCCGGCAGCCTTACCTGGATTATCTTCAGCCTACTGGTCTTTTGCGGATGTATTCGACAAGAAAGTGGTTGAGACTCTCCCTTCTCACAGGCCTTATGATTGTCCCAGTGATCTAATTCCTGGATCTACTCTGCCTCGAGGTAGGATCTACCCTCTTTCTCCCAAAGAGACTCAAACCATGTCTGATTACATCAAGGAGAATTTGGCCCGAGGGTTTATCCAGAAGTCCTCCTCCCTGGCTGCAGCTGGGTTCTTCTTCATCAAGGAGAAAGATTGGTCTCTTTGCCTGTGCATCGACTACCATGGCCTCAACCTAATTACAGTAAAGAACAAATACCCTCTTCCCCAAATTCCTGAGCTCTTTGATCACCTTCGAGGTTCCAGGATTTTCACCAAGTTGGATCTCTGTGGTACTTACTACCTGATTAGGATACCATCTGGGAATGAGTGGAAAACCAACTTTAACATGCGAGATGGTCACTATAAATATCAGGTGATGTCCTTTGGGTTAAGCAAAGCACCTGCCATCTTCCAGGAGTTCATCAATGACATTTTCTGTGACCTGCTCTATGTCTGTGTAGTAGTGTATTTGGATGGTGGGTAGTGGTGTATTTCTCCCAACTTACCAACACACAGAAGGAATGTTCGTCTTGTTCTTCAAAGATTAAGGGAGAATCATCCTTACGCTAAGTTTGAGAAATGTCTGTTTGAGCGGAAGTATTTACTCTGTCATTTCTGATACAGGTCTCAAGAAGGATGCAGAGAAGGTCTCCGCTGTGCTTACGTGGCCCTGTCCTGAGGGAATTAAGGCCATTTAGCAGTTCTAGGGATTCACCAATTACTATCAGCAATACATTCCTCACTTCTCCTCTCTGGTAAGACCACTCACCGCCATGACTTGTAAAAATTCCAAACCAAAGAATGGGACTCCTGAGGTCGCTTCATCTTTCACCTCCCTCACACAAACCTTCTCAACCGCTCCTGCCATTCACAGTCCTATGATCAATAAGCAGTTTCTCCTAGAGGTGGACGCTTCTTCATCTGGAGCTCGAGTTGTGTTCACCCAAAAGCTGCCTACAGGTAGGATGGTGACCTGTGGTTTCTTCACTGAGGGATTCTCACCTTGAGAATGTAACTACTCATTTGGGGATAGAGAGTTACTTATTATCAAGTTAGCTCTAGAGGAGTGGCGATATCTGCTTGAAGATGCAGTTCATCCGGTCATCATCTATACTGATTATAAAAATCTGTTGTATCCTCAGTCTGCTCAAAGACTCAATCCTCACCAGGCTCATTGGTCCTTATTCTTTGCTCAGTTCAATCTCTCTCTCCATTTCCTTCCTGCAGAGAAATATATCATGGCTGATGCACTGTCCAGGTCCATCCTATGAGACGACCTAGAAGTGGAGCCTCAACCCATCATTGAAACATGTAATATGATCACAGTGTCGCCCGGTCAGGCTGTCACAGCTTCCCCTAAGTAAGACTGTTGTAACAGAGAGACAAGAAGCGAGTCCTATGCTGGCATTTTTCTACGCTTGCTGGCTAAGCCGGTCAAAAGAAGACTTTGCAGCTGATTTCTCGTCACTACTGGTTGTCCACCTTGTGTCAAGATGGTCTGAACTTCGTTGCAGCCTGTGCCTCCTATGCTCACAATAAAACTCTCAAAAAACTCCCAGCCAGTCCCTTGCTTCCACTCTCGATTCCATGTGCTCTATGACAGCACATTGGCATGGGCTTCATCACTGATCTACCTGCATGGTTTAGTTGTATGGTAATGTGGGTTGTGGTTGAGCGGTCCTCTAAAAACGGACACTTTGGTCCGCTATCTGGTCTCTCTTAAGCTCCTAAACTTGCAGAGTCCAGCATATTCTCCAGCTTCACGGTCTTTCATTTCACATTGTCTCCAATAGAAGGGGTTCAATTCTTCTACCGATTCTGGCAGTCCCTCTGTAAGTGGTTGGATGTCATGCTGGACTTGTCCTTGTTCTATTGTCGAGCCCCAGGCCCTGGGTACTCGGGTATCAGGCTCAGTGGTTGTTTTCATGGGGGATGTCACGGGTGGCAGCGCCTGAGCCCGTGGCCTGGGTGACACTTCAATAAGGGGTTATGTACAGAGGATAAGAGTTTTTGTCATGTGACGCCACCTGTAGTACCTGGTGATGGGTCACCAGCGCCGCTAAAGTCCTCCGGAGGTTGATGCTGATGCGGCTGAGATGGCAAAGCTCCCTACAGGTGGAGCTGGGGCCTCGGGGCAGCGTTCCTTTAAGGAAACAGGTTGATGGAGATAACCACACTGAGGCAAATTCACTTTCTCCCGGTACTTTACTGTAAATGTTCAGTAGTAAATACAGAGTCCACAGTTCAGCATCAGTTGTTAAGGTAACAGGTAGTCTCCATTCTTCCCCGCCTAGGATGAGTCTATACCCAATGGCTCCGTGTAGGTAGGATTGGGGGTCCCCTCCCTCGTGGTGAGGAAGCAGGCAGACCGCTCCGTCTGGCAGGGTGCTGCAGCTGATGAACAAACCGCAACAGCCGGTTGCCGACTGCAAAGATAAACTCTGGCTGGATCCTCGGGCCTGGTGTTCCCGTGATGAACTGGAGAATGGTCGCTCCACACTGGGGTTCCCCCTTTCTCTGTAGGGCCCGGACTCTTCGCGTTGGGTGCCCTCTTTCAGGATCTCCTCAAGACCCTCTTTCTCCTTTCAGCCGGATCAGCGTAGAGCCGTCTGGGTGACCCTTGCACCTCGCTCCACATCTTTTCTAACTGTCCCGACTCCTCCCCTCCTCTGTCTGGCCACTCTTAGTTCCCTCGGAGGTGAATATATCTCTCTCCCGGGTAACTTCCCACCATTCTGCTACTGTGGGAGTCTATTGCTGGCGGGATATTCTGATGGTGAACCAGCCTAAGGGTCCTGGATACTGCTCAAATGTAACCTGCTCACCTCAGTACAGATCTCGATCCGGGTGTCCACGCCGCAGGTACAGTTCAATATCACGTCGTGCAAAAAAGATATCCTCCTGAAGTCCGGGTTCCCTTAGGAATTCCCATCCTTCATCATGGTATACTGAAACAACAGTCTCTTGGCGGCGCAACTCCAATGAAAGCGGGGGCTGTGACTTTGCTTCATCACAAAGTCGCCGGGTAGCTTGCTCTTTTTGGAACCATTCCTCTCTGCGTCGTTGTCTTGCTACTTGGTCTCGCTGGTTTAAAGATGACTGCTACTTCGGTGGTGGTGAGTTGCCGGTCGGGACTCTGGACGACGCTCTTGTCTCCGCTGAGCTCACAATGGTAGGGGTTCCTCTCTGCTGCCGCTGCCATGCGGTCCACCACGCGGCTTCTGATGTGCTCCCTCCTGAGGCTCCTTCTACGTCCTCCGGTTCCTCGAAGTCAGTCTCATCCTCCTCAGCTTCAATGACGATATCTGGTTCTGTAGGGGACGTCTGCACTGTCTCCAGCCGGAGATAGCTGCTGGTATGGGACGGTGGTGTTACAGGGGTTTTGGTCTGAATCCCTGCGTCACGGGTCTGGACGGGTGGCAGTATGAGTGGTAATGAGGCACGGTACTCCACATCTGCCTGCACTGCTACCGCTGCCTCTCGTGCTTCTCAGCCTTCTCTCATGGTTCTCAGCTCACAGGCTCTCTCCGCGCTCCACCTTCGGCACACCCATGTCAGGGCTTTCTCCGTGTCCTGGCGGAGCCATCCAAATGCGTCCCTCCAGTAGTCGGCATCCCCCTCTAGTGTTAAGAGGGACGCCGCTGCCGGGTTTCCTTGCGCGGCTCTGGCCTGTTCCTTGACCTTGCGCACGATATCTCTCCAACGGGGTGCCGCCATGCTGCCGGATATAAAGGAGCCTTGGTCGTTCTGTCCTTCTCTCTCGGTTTGTCTCTTTATTGGCAGCCACTCCCGCAGAACTTCCTGTGGGCTGCCCCCCCTGACTGATTGATGGCAATCGGGGCGGCTACACTTTTTGGCGCCTCTGTCTTGGCCCTCCTTCTTCTAGGGGCTGAGGCACACCTCCAGGCCTGCACATGGTGTTTAGTACATGGCTACGGCACCATCTTGGGTCCTCCTGCGGTAATGGCGGGAACCCATTTTTGGCGCCAAGCAATGGCAGGAAAAGTTTCAATAGTCCAAGGTGCACAGTACCCGGTAATACCGGGCACAATATCCTGTTCATGAAGCCAGAAAGATATGTCGAGCCCCAGGCCCTGGGGTACTCGGGTATCAGGCTCAGTGGTTCTTTTCACGGGGGATGTCACGGGTGGCAGCGACTGAGCCCGTGGCCTGGGTGACACTTCAATAAGGGGTTATGTACAGAGGATAAGAGTTTTTGTCATGTGACGCCACCTGTAGTACCTGGTAATGGGTCACCAGCGCCGTCAAAGTCCTCCGAAGGTGTATGGTGATGCGGCTGAGATGGCAAAGCTCCATACAGGTGGAGCTGGGGCCTCCGGGGTAGTGTTCCTTTAAGGAAACAGGTTGATGGAGATAACCACACTGAGGCAAATTCACTTTCTCCCCGGTACTTTACTGTAAATGTTTAGTAGTAAATACAGAGTCCACAGTTCAACATCAGTTGTTAAGGTAACAGGTAGCTCTACAGGTGGCTGCAAGTGCATCCCAGGTGGTATGGTGGGACCTGTGGTGTAGCTTAGTTGACGAACCCGTCTCCTTTCTTCCCCACCTAGGATGAGTCTATACCCAATGGCTCCGTGTATTTAGGATTGGGAGTCCCCTGCCTCGTGGTGAGGAAGCAGGCAGACCACTCCGTCTGGCAGGGTGCTGCAGCTGATGAACAAAACGCAACAGCCGGTTGCCTACTGCAAAGATAAACTCTGGCTGGATCCTCGGGCCGGCGTTCCTGTGGTGGACTGTAGAATTCCCTGGAGTATGGTCGCTCCACACTGGGGTTCCCCCTTTTTCTCTAGGGCCCGGACTCCTCGCGTCGGCGCCCTCTTTCAGGATCTCCTCAAGACCCTCTTTCTCCTTTCTTTCGGATCAGCATAGAGCCGTCTGGGTGACCCTTCCACCTCGCTCCACACTCTTTTCTAACTGTCCCGACTCCTCTCCTCCTCTGTCTGGCCACTCTTAGTTCCCTCTGAGGTGAATATATCTCCTTTCCGACATAACCTCCCACCATTCTGCTAATGTGGGAGTGCTGGAATGGGGCCCACCCACCAACCTAGGGTCCACTTGCAGCTGGGGCAATTACACCTCTTTTACGGGTGCAATACCCCTCTGTGACGCCTGACTACGTGGGTCGCCACAGTATCACCCACAATTTAATGGCCAAGGGGAGCAAGTGAATCAAGTCCTCACCAACTATCTGCGTCACTTCGTGAGTGGACACCACAGCGACTGAGTCATCCAACAATCATGTCGGTGAGTCCTTCCCTAACTCTGTTTTTCATTCTTTATGGACAGCATCCTAGGATTCCAACTCCATTGCCTCTCGCTTCTGACAATCTTGCAGCTGAGTCTCTGGTTAAGGACTTCATCAAAGTCTGGGTGGAGACCAGGACCTGCCTGAAGCAGGCATCAGTTCGCACCAAGTAGCATGCGTACAAGCGACAACTCGATCCTCCACTATTCCAACCCAGAGATAAGGTATGGTTGTCTTACAGGAACATCCATCTTAAGGTCCCCCTCTAGAAGCTGGCTCCTCATTAGATCAGTCCCTTTAAGTGCTCCACCGGATCAACGAGGTGTGCTACTGTTTTAAACTGCCTGCCTCCTTGAGGATCCATATCTCTTCCATGTCTGCCAGCTAAAGTCTGTTGTTCTCGGTCGCAATGTCCAGGATCCAGGTATATCTCCTTCTCCAATTAGTGCGGAGATGTCTTTGAAGTAAAAGACATCTTGGCCATGAAGAAAAGAAGAGGCAGGACCCTTTTTCTGGTCGACTGGAAGGGATTCAGTCCTGAGGAGAGATCTTGGGTTTCTGTGAAGAACATTGACGCTCTGGTCCTTCTTAGAAAGTTCCTGGCAGGTTTCAGTATAAAGGGACATAAGGGAGGGGGTACTGTCATGCCCTTGGACGTGGGGCCGGTCTTTCATGTACAGGGAGACAGGTGCCCATCACGTGGCTCTATGCACCTCACCCACTCTGTCCCTCCTGCGGGGTCAGTCTCTGCTGAGCAAGGAGCTCAGTGCTCCGCTGGTTCTGCTTACAACTCCTCCCCACTTTCTTTTTCTTTTCATCTTTTCCCCTTCTTTACCCTCCTCCCCCTGGACGACTGATGGTTTGTATAAGTTTATTTTTTCCCTCCTGTGAACATAACAGGAGATAGGAATTCCCTCTTACGACTATTCTCGTAGCAGGATATAAGTGAGTGATATATAAAGAAAGGCTTACAGATGTTGATGTGGCGTGGGGACACATGGAATGTGTCTTACGCCATTTTTGTTGTCTTACTGTTATTTCTTTTGCCTCTTTAACTGGAGTTATGGGTAATTCCACTGAATACTGTAATGTTTATTATACTGAAAATGTTTAATAAAGATAAATTTAACAAACAGAAACCATCGCCCCTCCTGTGTATGCATGTTGAGTGACAGGCAATACTCTTGTGCCTGTGCAGTGGCGCTGGTCACCGTGCTCCATCGAAGATGCAGTGCCCGAAGTCTTGCGAGATTCTACTGCACAGGTGCGAGACTTCACAAATCTCACAAGACTTCGGGCACTATGCAGTTTCATTGGAGCACAGTGACCCGCACCAGTGCACAGGTGCAAGAGTATTGTCTGTCACTCAACATGCATACACAGGAAGGACAGCAGTTTCAATAGAGCAGGACGGGTTTGCTAGGCAGCAGGACAGTGGGAACCCCAGAGAGCGGACCGCTCCTGGTTGTCTTCTTTTAGTAATGTCCCCACCGTGGTTCCCTTCTTGTAGTATTGTCCCCATTCTGGTCCCAATATTGTAGTAATGTCCCCATTCTGATCCCCATCGTGTAGTAATGTCCCCATCTTGGTCCTCATCATGTTGTAATGTCCCCATCCTGGTTCTCATCACGTTGTAATGTCCCCATCTTGTAGTAATTTCCGCATCTTGGTCATCATCATGTTGTAATGTCCCCATCCTGGTCCTCATCATGTATTATTGTCCCCATCTTGTAGTAATGTCCTCATCCTGGTCCTCATCATGTAGTAATGTCACCATTCTAATTCTCATCATATAGTAATGTCCCCCTCCTGGTCCTCATCATGTAGTAATGTCCCCATCCTGGTCCTCAAGTAGTAATATCCCCATCCTGGTTCCCTTTTAATAATGCCCAATCATGATCCCCTTTTGTAGAAATTTTCCTTTTCCTGGCCCTCTTCTCATAGTAATGTCCTCATCTTGATTCCCATCCTGGTCCTTTTTTGTAGTAATGTCCCAAAAATGATCCTTTTTGTAGTAATGTTCCCATCTTGATTCCCCTTTTGCAGTGATGTTCCCCATCCTGATCTCCTTTTGTAGTAATGTGCCCATCCTGGACCCCTTTTATAGTAATATCCTCATCCTGTCCCCCATAGTGTAGTGACGTCCTCCATGCTGGTCCCCTTTTGTACTGATGTCCTCAACCTGGTCTACCACCTTTTTACACACACATTCTCTCTCACAGACTCACTCACTCTTAGGCTTGGGTCACACTTGCAGATTTCACATGTGTTTTTGAGAATTGCGTTTTCTAAAAACGCATGTAAAATGCACCCATAAGTCCCCATGCAAAAAACGCATGCCCCAATAGCAAAAATGCATGCCTAAAGTGTCATGCGTTTTTGGCATGCGTTTTTGCACTTAAGTGAGGAGCTGCCTTGATAAACACATGCAAAAACGCATGGTACCATTTAGTGCCATATAAAAATGCATGCATTTCCCATAGGGGCCCATGTTAAAAAAATAGCTTGCAGTATTTTTTGGTGCTGATTCAAAAACGCATGCAAAAACGCAGGGAGTCATAAAACAACTTAAAACACACATGCAGAAATGTAAAAAAGCATGGAAAAACGCATGCTTTTTTTTAAGGCACCAAAAAAAGCGCATGGCATGTGTGATCCTAGCCTTAAACACATTCTCTCACACACTCACACATTCTCTCACACACTCTTTACACAATCTCACAATCACACACACGTTCTCTCACACACACTCACACTTACATTCTCACATATTCACTCTCACACACATTCTCTCGCCCACACTCACATTATCACACACACTCACATTCTCACACACACAAACACACTCTCACATACACACTCACACATACAAACACACTCTCACATACACATTCTCTCACACACACTCACAAACACACATACACACTCACTCACACACTCACTCTCACACACACACAAACACACTTTCACATACACACTCACTCTGACACACACAAACACACTAACACATTCTCACACACATTCACTTACTCACATTCACAAACTCAGTCTCACATTAACACACTGACTCTCACACACATCCTCTCGCTCACACACACTCACATTCTCACATACACACATTCTCTCAAACAAACAAACACACTCTCACATACACACATTCTCTCACACACGCTCACTCAGACATTCACTCTCACACACATACACACAAACTCTCACACACACACTCAGATACACACTCACACATTCTCTCACACACACTCATACACATTCATTCATACACTCACTCCCACATTAACACACTCACTCTCACACACATTCTCTCTCTCACACTCACATACACACATTCTCTCACACACACATTATCTCTCACACTTACATTCTAACATACACACTCTCACACATACACTTACATTCTCTCACACACACTCACACTTACTCACATTTTCATATACTCACTCTCACATACTCACATTCACACACTCTCACACTCAAATACATTCTCTCACACACACTCACATTCACACTCTCACACTCACAATATCACTCTCACACATTCTCACACAGTTTTCTACCTTAAACATGCTGGCGGTACAGTGAGTGCAGGAGGGAGCCACGCTCCCCACGGGACTGACAACGCTGCCGCTCAGTAACATCAATGCACTCTAGTGGCCAATGAGAGGTCCGCAGCCTCCATCAGCGCATAACGTCACCACCTGCGGGCCTCTCATTGGCCGGTGGATTGCATTGATGTTACTGAGCGGCAGTGCTGTTAGTCTGTGGGCTGTACAGTGAAGCCCCTTGGGCCGCATGCGGCCCACGGGCCATGTGTTTGTGACCCCTGGGTTACAGGAATCCCAATTACATCATGTTACAGATGGTGGTCACAGTTTAGAATGCCCAAAG